>LKNJ01002609.1:0-68134 GCA_002120245.1 Maccullochella peelii
CAAGTCTATCTTCCAAAGAGTGGAGTAGCTGGTCATTATCCGATTTAGAATTGAAACCATAGATACTGACAACAATCAAAATTAAGTTATTAACCTTAATGACCAAACAAACAAAGTGACCATGAGTGTCACAATCGGAATGTAAAATGTCTCCTCTAAAATTATTTTTAAAACAAGATACCCCTGCAGAATGCTTGATCCATGGGACAGCCAAATGTGATTGCCCCACTGTGACTTCCAAAAATTCCAATCTTTTGCGAGTGAATGTGATTCTTGAAAAATTACAAGATCAGTTTTTAGCTGTTTAGCAAATAAAAACAAGGCCTTACGTTTTACATTGTTTCTTAACCCCTTGGTGTTTAAAGTGAAAATAGAAAAAGACATGAACAGACTGTATAAAAAGGGAACAAAAGTTGCACTTAACCTCTTTTGTGTAAATGTAGAAAAAGCTTAATCTCTTGGTAAATAGGTCAGTAGCGAACGCAACACCACAAAATTTCAAATGACGTGAAAAGACATACCTCTTTGAAAATATAAGCTAAGTTATACTCTAGTGTAGGTAATGGTAATTAGATCTTCCACATGCTCCTCATTGCATTAACAAACAAAAAGACCCATATAAGGACCTGACCAACTGCCAATATTAACTCAAATTAATCTGTGTGGAGCATTTTATCCATATTTTTGTAAAGTGATGGAGTCAACAACCTTATCCTACAAAATGCTGTAGTCTTACGCCTCAGTTTAGCGGGAAGAAGAATCGTCACATAGTCAACTAGTAAGGATGATCTCGCCTTCTTCAATGAAAGCTCCGTCCCCAGTGAAGAACACCATCTTCCCTGATGCACAAGCCCTCTGCACTTCAGGCCATAGCCTCTGCCTCCTCTCTCGGTCCCCCTTGGAGAAATCCTCCTTGAACTGCAAGCCATGTTCTCTCAAGTAGGAAGAGTTCTTCGCAGCCTTCCACACAGCATCCCTGCAGACACGCGAGACAAACTGTAGAATGATGCCTCTGGGTCTAGTACCATCAGTGGTCTGTTGCTTATTCTCAAGGTGATGAACGGTATCAATGGCATCAACAAGCTTGTCTTTCATGCTAGGTAGGACAACTTTGCAAATCTTTGTAACTTCAAGGCTGGTACTCTTGTACTCCCATCAGCTTTAAATTCCATCTTCTCGTGTAGGTTTCTACATCCATTCTTTTTTGCATAAACCTGATGGGCTGCTCCACCATATCAACCCGCTGCTCAAGTTTAGCTATCTTTGTAGAGACCGCCTTAAGGTATGCAAATACACGATCTACCTTGTTGTTCAGGTCGGAGATTTTGCTCTCAATCGCGCCTGATCTGTTGTTGATAAGCCTTGTTAAGTTAAGTATCACTGACCAGGGACGAGTTGACAAGATCCTGTCTTTTTTTCTCGCCGGGGATTTACTCGGTGTAACTGGCAGCGGTGGGAACTCCTCAGTAACGCAGAAGTCCTCCATATCGCCCGCACTTTGTGTATAATCATGGTCACTGCTAGCTAGCGCACATGCTGAGCTAGCTTCCACTTCTCCACTTGAATGAGACGAATGCACGTTTTTTGCCCATTGTTGCATAAAAACTTGCGCGCCAAGTGAAATGATTCACTTAAACAGCGGGCAGGCAATTAAAAAATTTGAATAGAAAACTTTTCACTAGTCTTTTCAAAAGCCTGGTGCACAGCGTTGCCAAAAGCGCCCTCTCAAGCTGCCATCTTGGCCCCCCCCTCGGGGTTAGATTTGTGTCTGACTTGATCCCGACTTACTTTGACGTCATGCATATGCATGATAACCTCACGAGATCGAGGCGGCCACCGTTTTTAGAGCCAGGCTGTAGTGACTGTATTTTCCTTCCTGTATATTCTTTGAAGGCTACTGGAAACTGTCAGACTTGACTGCAGCTTTTTGTGAGCGTCCCCTGCTGCTGCCGCCTGATCTCATCCACTTTCCAGGTGAGGTGCAGTTCATCTCGAACGAGCCTAATCATATGAATGCTGATCATGGTTTCACCTCTGTAGTCATTGCCTTGATTTCAGAGCACACTATCATTCAAGAAAAACTTCATCCAGGATCAATCCTCAAACTGCTTTCAAAGAAGTTTCAAGGAAGTTTCTGTAAAAGAGGACTTTACTAAAATCAACAACAATGTGAGTGAAGTCTTCAAGCGAAGTTTCAGTACTTTGGTGAGACTGAGTCATCCAGCTCCAGCTGCAGCCAAAAGCACCAAGCTGAGCTCTCATTCCAGTCAAACACCTTCACTCACTTCAGCTGTTGTACCGTAACACAGGATGTAATTAACTCTGCATATCCTGCTGTGACTAACAAGGTCTTGAGTCAGGTGGCTTGTTTTCACTCCAAGTGCATATGAACACCAAAGGGACCGAGGTCAAGGAATCGCTGATCATCAAGGAAAGTAATACAACAAAGTACTCCATGACTCCACAATTGAAGGAGAGTGTTTTTCTGCTTGGGTGCAGCCTGGGCCCTGTTCTTTGTATCTGGACAACGGAGTTATCCAGTTAGAATGTTGACAAAGTCCAAACCTGCAAAAGTGCAGACAGTTAGCTGGATCATGACCAAGAGGTTTTAGGGTGAACCCCATTCATTAAATAACTTTGGGATACAAATGGCTCGCTCTTAAATTTCTAATGAAAGAGTGTTGATATAATTATGATTTTAGAAGAGAACATGCAGGTTATTGTAAAATCACTATGATCTATTGGTGTAATTATCACAATTACATTTTCATAATGAAGTTACCTCAAACTTTCTCAAACTTTCTTTATTTGTATAGCACCTTTCATACAGGTAAGTGCAATTCAAAGTGCTTCACAGATGATACGACAAGAAGACAGAACAAGTGTAGACCGTAAAAACAACAGCAACCAAAAAACTATTTGAGACCAATGCACACACACAAAAAAACTTAAGAGACTTAAAAGACTTAAAAAGCTATAATAATAAAAACAATAATAAAGAGAAATTAAGAAAATAAATGGTTAAATAAAAGCTAGACAAAAAGCTAGATAAGAGATTAAAAAATAAATGAATAAATAACGGATAGAATGAATGGTATAAGATTTTACCACAGAAATACATCAAAGTAGTTGTAAAATAAAGCAAGTAATGTCTATAAAACATTCTTAATCAAAAGCCAGGCTGAAGAGGTAGGTTTTAAGTGTACGTTTAAAAATGCCCTCAGATCCTCAGGCAGACTGTTCCAGTGACTCGGAGCATAAAAGCTAAAAGCTGCCTCACCAAAGGTTTTAGTCCTGCACTTTGGAACAACTAGCAGACTCATGCCGGAGGACCTGAGGGGCCATACTGGTTCGTACACTGTAAGCATGTGAGACATATATGCCAGTGCAAGACCATGAAGTGCAAAACGGAAACTGACAGGCAGCCAATGTAAGGACTTTAAAACAGGTTTAATGTGTTCTCTCCTTCTGGTCCTGGTCAGCTGATAAAAAGCAGATTTGGTCACAAAACCCATATGAGCCTTAAAGTTTAGATCTGAATCAAAGACCACACCAAGGTTTCTTGCTTGTTTGCTTGGGGTAAGTCCAAGGGAATTTAATTTGCGACCAGTTTCTCTCTCTGAGCTTTAGAACCTAATACTAAAATTTCAGTTTTATCCTAGTTGAGCAGTAAAAAGTTTTGTGACATCCAGACATTAATATCTAAAATACATTGAAAAAGGGAATCATTTGGTCCTGTGTCATCAGGAGATGTGATGATGACATCACCGAGGGGTAACATATATGGGTTAATATATAGTGGCCCTAAAATCAATCCTTGGGGAACCCCACAGGTTATTTTGGAGGTTTTGGAGAAGTTATCATCAATTGCAACAAAGAACTCTCTGCCAGAAAGATAAGAGGAAAACCAGTTTAAAAACAGTACCCGACAGTCCAATGTGATTCCTCAGTCTATTTAAAAGAATTGTGTGATCAACTGTATCAAAAGCAGCGCTCAGATCTAGTACCAACACTGAAGGTTTATTGTCATCTGGATGTATTCTAATGTCATTGACTACTTTTACTAGGGCTGTCTCAATGCAAAACCAGAGCAAAACATTTCAAACTTATTGTTTGAGTTAATACATTTTAATTGAATGTACACCAGTTTTACTTAAAAAGGGAAGATTGGAGATTGGTCTGTAGTTGTTTGGTATTGAGGGATCAAGGCTACTTTCTTTAAAAAGAGACTGCACTTGTGAAGCCTCATTGAATGCTGTGGGGAATACGCCTTGTTGCAATGATTAAAAATTCTAAAAATATTTTTAAAAAGGAGGTTGGGATAGGGTCAAGGGTGCATGTGGAGGACTTCAGTGCTGTTACCACTTCGCTAAGCATTTCAGCATCAACCAGGCTAAAAGTGTCCAGCAGGGCTTCACACTGTATGCTGGATGTTTCTTCAGTTAATATGGCATTGTGTAGTTGACAGATACTAGATGTGATGTTGGCTGTCTTCTCTTTGAAGTAGTCCGCAAATTCATCACTTTGAGAAGCAATAAGATGGTTGCTATGATCTGTAACAGGGTTAATGAGGTGATCGATGGTGTTAATAAGAACTCTAGGGTTTCTTACGTTAGAATTAATCAGGTTAGAAAAGTGTAATTGTCTAGCAGTCCGAATTTCTTCATTATATATTTTAAATTTTTCCAATAAAATCTCTTTGTGCACATGTAACTTAATTTTGCACCATCTGCGCTCTACTATCTGACAGTCCCTTTTTAATCATATTTCCATGGCATGCTCCTCTTTTTAATTATTTTTCTAATTGTAAGTGGTGCAACAGCATCAAGGGGTGTAGCCAACTTATTGTTTAATGCATTAAGAAGACTCAATTGAGGAGGAAATAGATGTCATCTGGTTTCTGGCAACATGTGCTAAGAAGTCTGAGGTCACTTCAGGAGTAAGATAGTGTTTTCTTACCACTTGTTCTATAGAAGTTGGCAGAGTACAATAAAAAACATAATATACAATCAAAATACACAGTGATGGTCTGAGAGAGCCAAGTCAACAACAGAAGAAACATTCAGCATGTTCAGCCCATATGAGATAACCAGGTCCAAAGTGTGTCCTAGGTTATGAGTTATGCTGTTTAAAATCCATACACTCTAATACATTTAAAAAGTCCTTCACTTTATCTCTTATTATCAACATGTATATTAAAATCACCGATTAAAATTAAACTATCATATTTAGCGTGAATGCATGTAAGAAATTCAGAGAACTCAACCTAAAAAGAAGAGAGACAGAGTTTTGTCAATTAAAATTGAACTATCATATTTAGCGTGAATGCATGTAAGAAATTCAGAGAACTCAACCAAAAAAGTAGAGAGACAGAGTTTTGGCGGTCTGTAGATTGTTACTGTCAGCACTGGTGGCTGACATTTCAAGGTTACTGCATTATGCTCAAAAGAAGAAAATGCTCCAAGATTAACATCTCTTCCCATTTAGAGTCTATGTCAATACTGTAGTTGTCCCCCCACCTTTCCTACCATCTTTATCGGAGTGGGGTGTCAAGTAGGATTGAGACCCCAGAACTTTGCCTTCAATAATCAACAAAATCAGGACTTTAAAGTTGCACAAATCAGGACACTTGAACACAACATATCGTTAAATGAAGATAAGTGATTGTTTTTACTATGAAACATAACTGTAATCAATAAAGATAAGGAGAAGTAAATTAAAAGATTAAATGTATCTGGTAAAATGAAGTGTTAAGAGAAGTATCTGTGATCTTGTGTGTAATACCGAATGCACTGAGTTATGTTGCAATACAAAGTGGCCTGACTGGGTCAGTATGACATCTAGTTAGGTGACTTCAGGACAAAAGGATGCAAGAAGGGGGGATTGGAAAAATACCCGGAGTGTTGAAAGAGGCATGAATCAGCAAAAGGTTGTTTTTCTGCAACTGAATGATCTATCATTGGCTGAAGGGTGCATCAGGAGATGTAACAACTGAATGATCCATCATTGGCTGAAGTGTGCATCAGAAGATGTGACAACTGCATGAGACAGAATAAAAGACAGAGTTCTGAGAAGAAGAGCTCAGAGCGGATGGGACGGACAGCTGGACAGCATTGCGAGGACTTCACTGAAGACTGCGCTCAGCCAACACCCCAAAGGACCCTGAAGGATCAGCCACATTGACTGAGGACATCGAGAGGGACTGACTCAGGGAGCAGGCCATGGCTGGCCGAACAATGGCGCAGGGAAACCAACGCTTTCCTGGCTGACAACAGAGGAAGACGATCAAGGACTTCTCCGACTTTGTACTGAGTTGGGATTTCCAAAGAGGACTCTTTGTCTGTGGCTGGTGGAGATTTGGCATAAGGCCTTTGCTAAACCTCCCTTCTGCTAAAAACCAGATAAGTTAGAGGATAGGATTTAGAATTAGATGAGAGAAAGTGATGATTTTGATTATTGTTGTAACTGATTAAGTTTTGATTTATAAAGCTGTTGCTATAACCCTGCCAATGTTCCTGCAATAAATATAACCAGCAAAGCAAAATAAAATGAGTTGTTCTAGTGTATCTTTAAAATAAGCTTCTCCTGACTGTAAAACATTAAGTAACTGTGTGCTCAACAACTGTAAGGTTATTATTTTAATTTTGTTGTCCACTATAATATTATAAAACAGACCCTTAGGGCTTAAGTTCCGAGCCTTTAAAACCCAACCTAGCAACTTACCAAGTGCTCAGATCTATAAGAGGAAAGCTGCCGTTAACGGGCGTGTCTGGGGATTTACTCTGACAAACAAGGCTACTCAGTCAGGTGTGAATTACCAGGGGAGGTAGGGTAGATGTTCGGAAGTAGGCAGTGGGAGGCTAGGCAAGTTTCCTTGACACCAGCTTAAATAGTCTTTAGAAATTCTAATAGGGAAAGATCCTGTAGAACTATGGACTCGGCCCCTTTGAAACAGAGAGCTGGTCCAGAGAATCCTGTACAGGGCTTCTATCCTGGTGATCTAACAGGTAGAACACATAATTTGCAGGACAGGCTTCTTTAAGTGATGCTGCTGCATCCACACCCAACCAAGTTTCAGTAAGAAATAGACAGTCTAGCTCATTGTCTGTAATAAGGTCATTTATACAAAATGATTGGTTGGACAGTGCCCTTACATTGAAAACCGCCATATTTATTTTAGATGGCATGTGGACTATGTTTTTATCTGCAATTTCAGGAGATTGTGTTTTGATGTATACAGTGCATCCGGAAAGTATTAACAGCGCTTCACGTTTTCCACATTCTGTCATGTTACAGCCTTATTCCAAAATGGAATAAATTCATTTCTGTCCTCAAAATTCTACACACAATACCCCATAATGACAAAGTGAAAAAGGTTTTTTAGAGAGTTTTGCAAATTTATTAAAAATAAAAAACTAAGAAATCACATGTACATAAGTATTCACAGCCTTTGCTCAATACTTTGTTGATGCACCTTTGGCAGCAATTACAGCCTCAAGTCTTTTTGAATATGATGCCACAAGCTTGGCACACCTATCTTTGGGCAGTTTCGCCCATTCCTCTTTGCAGCACCTCTCAAGCTCCATCAGGTTGGATGGGAAGCGTCGGTGCACAGCCATTTTCAGATCTCTCCAGAGATGTTCAATCGGATTCAAGTCTGGGCTCTGGCTGGGCCACTCAAGGACATTCACAGAGTTGTCCTGAAGCCACTCCTTTGATATCTTGGCTGTGTGCTTAGGGTCGTTGTCCTGCTGAAACATGAACCGTCGCCCCAGTCTGAGGTCAAGAGCGCTCTGGAGCAGGTTTTCATCCAGGATGTCTCTGTACTTAGCTGCATTCATCTTTCCCTCTATCCTGACTAGTCTCCCAGTTCCTGCCGCTGAAAAACATCCCCACAGCATGATGCTGCCACCACCATGCTTCACTGTAGGGATGGTATTGGCCTGATGATGAGCGGTGCCTGGTTTCCTCCAAACATGACGCCTGGCATTCACGCCAAATCTTTGTCTCATCAGACCAGAGAATTTTGTTTCTCATGGTCTGAGAGTCCTTTACGTGCATTTTGACAAACTCCAGGCAGGCTGCAATGTGCTTTTTACTAAGGAGTGGCTTCCGTCTGGCCACTCTACCATACAGGCCTGATTGGTGGATTGCTGCAGAGATGGTTGTCCTTCTGGAAGGTTCTCCTCTCTCCACAGAGGAATGCTGTAGCTCTGACAGAGTGACCATCGGGTTCTTGGTCACCTCCCTGACTAGGGCCCTTCTCCCCCGATCGCTCAGTTTAGACGGCCGGCCAGCTCTAGGAAGAGTCCTGGTGGTTCCGAACTTCTTCCATTTACGGATGATGGAGGCCACTGTGCTCATTGGGACCTTCAAGGCAGCAGATATTTTTCTGTACCCATCCCCAGATTTGTGCCTTGACACAATCCTGTCTCGGAGGTCTACAGACAATTCCTTTGACTTCATGCTTGGTTTGTGCTCTGACATGCACTGTCAAGTGTGGGACCTTATATAGACAGGTGTGTGCCTTTCCAAATCATGTCCGATCAACTGAATTTACCACAGGTGGACTCCAATTAAGCTGTAGGAACATCTCAAGGATGATCAGTGGAAACAGGATGGACCTGAGCTCAATTTTGAGCTTCATGGCAAAGGCAGTGAATACTTATGTACATGTGATTTCTTAGTTTTTTATTTTTAATAAATTGGCAAAACTCTCTAAGAAACTTTTTTCACTTTGTCATTATGGGGTATTGTGTGTAGAATTTTGAGGACAGAAATGAATTTATTCCATTTTGGAATAAGGCTGTAACATGACAGAATGTGGAAAACGTGAAGCGCTGTGAATACTTTCCGGATGCACTGTATATANCCTTTAGGTGCATTTTGGCAAACTCCAGGCGGGCTGCAATGTGCTTTTTACTAAGGAGTGGCTTCCGTCTGGCCACTCTACCATACAGGCCTGATTGGTGGATTGCTGCAGAGATGGTTGTCCTTCTGGAAGGTTCTCCTCTCTCCACAGAGGAATGCTGTAGCTCTGACAGAGTGACCATCGGGTTCTTGGTCACCTCCCTGACTAGGGCCCTTCTCCCCCGATCGCTCAGTTTAGACGGCCGGCCAGCTCTAGGAAGAGTCCTGGTGGTTCCGAACTTCTTCCATTTACGGATGATGGAGGCCACTGTGCTCATTGGGACCTTCAAGGCAGCAGATATTTTTCTGTACCCATCCCCAGATTTGTGCCTTGACACAATCCTGTCTCGGAGGTCTACAGACAATTCCTTTGACTTCATGCTTGGTTTGTGCTCTGACATGCACTGTCAAGTGTGGGACCTTATATAGACAGGTGTGTGCCTTTCCAAATCATGTCCGATCAACTGAATTTACCACAGGTGGACTCCAATTAAGCTGTAGGAACATCTCAAGGATGATCAGTGGAAACAGGATGGACCTGAGCTCAATTTTGAGCTTCATGGCAAAGGCTGTACATGTGATTTCTTAGTTTTTTATTTTTAATAAATTTGCAAAACTCTCTAAAAAACTGAATTCACTTTGTCATTATGGGGTATTGTGTGTAGAATTTTGAGGACAGAAATGAATTTATTCCGTTTTGGAATAAGGCTGTAACATGACAGAATGTGGAAAACGTGAAGCGCTGTGAATACTTTCCGGATGCACTGTACTAAATTGATCTGTTTTCAAGACGAGGGAAAATAGTGTTTTTGCAAAACACTGTGTGTAGTGTTTTTACAAAAAGTGTGAGGCTGAGAATGTGCTTATAGTTGTGCAGATGTTTTGCCCCTTGAGTGTCAGGTGTCACTAACACTGTGTTATTTTTAATTTTAGTGTGTAAGCAATCGTAAAAAACTGTAAGAGGTTCTATTTTCATAGCAGGCTCATGATTACCTAAAGGTCTCTTGCACATCCATTAGGAACCCCCACCAATCGGCTGCTGTGGCACAGAGGGTAGTTCGGCTCCTCCTATCCACATGTCGAAGTGTCCTTGGGCAAGACACTGAACCCTAAGTTGCCCCCGGTGGAGGCCAGCATGGCAGCTGTGTCCCCATTGGTGTGTGAATGTGTGTGTGAATGGGTGAATTAGACTACTGTTAGAGCTTAGATTACTGTTACAGCGCTTTGGGAACCGTTTCAACGGTTGAAAAGCGCTATATAAGTAAAAGTCCATTTACCAATCATGCACCCAACATCACCTGTAGTCTAACCACATTCACTGGTAGTATCTAATTGTTTTAAAGTGATGAAAGTGTGAAAGTTTATTCGCTCATATGTCTAATTGTGAAACAACAGCTGAAGTGTGAAACATTGTGGTACATAATGTAAAACATAAAAACACACAAAGGTCTGCATTGGTGTGGCATGTAGGTACAAGTGAGAAGCTTACAATTTATCCAAGAAGGATATGGAATCAGATTTGTGTCAGAATAATCAAACAAAACTTAAATATCAAACAAAAATTAGAATTTGAGAGTGAATAAAACTCACTGAAGCAAACAACATGTCATCTCAAAAGTAAAACTTTCAACTTGCCTTTGTGTAATCCTGTAAACTATTGGTCTTGATTGATAATATGTCCTTTTGTTTACAGCTCCCTCTGCTTCCCTCTCACTGATCAGACTGACGGTTACGCTGCCAGCTCTCTCATTTACGCTGCCTGACTTTTTGTTTGTAGTTCTTAATTCAATTCAATTCAATTCAGTTTCATTTATATAGCACCATATCATAACAAAGTTATCTCTAGACCGACTCCTTATACATACCGCTCATGTGGGCTGTTTTTTTTTCAGGGTTGCGTCCCCACTGGCAAATGATGTTTTTTTTTCTTTTTTTTTGAGTGACAGCTGTGTGTTGACAGGAAAAAAAGTAAGGTAAAAACTCCTTTGTGCTGTTTTATGGTTATTTTTAGGAAAACAAAAATATTGTTCTAAATGACCAGTCATAGCTACTGTTAGTTACCTCAAAGTTAAAACTCCTGTCAGTTCTCAGTTTGTCCACCCACACCCCTATGAACTAATGAAGTGACCAAGGAGGCTGTCTCTGTGAGAAAGCCATTTGATTTGGAATATTTTCACCTCTCAGAGCAGAGTGCCATGGCTCTGGTTTCTCCGGCTACACCCACTGGGCCGGTATTTAAGCCAGTTTCTCCTCCCAGGCTTCATCAGTCTGCTGCAGGGAGAATAACAAGAGCGAGTCTCCTGCAAAAGGAACCAGTACTACTGAGTGGACTGCAGCCTTCAGAGAAACATGTCTGTGGAAACTTCAGCCACATTCTCTGTTCTCCTGCTTATAATTTCATTGGTAAGTTTTCTTTTAACAAACAAATATTCTGCGTCGAAATCAAAAGTAATTTGTGGATGAACTCATATTAAGGTTGAGGTATTGTGCTGCTTTGGAATTTGCAAGGAAATGTGCATTTAGTCAGCATGTGAGTAATTACATTAGGGTGTAGTCATACAGTACATCATAAAGAACTGAACCTCTGATGATAAAGTTCAGAATGTTGCATTTGGGTAGAAATGTAGGAACTTTCTTTTGGTTCTGGCACCACCATACTTATACTTACAAAACAATTTTTCTTCACCATTTGCCATCTGTTGTTGTCATGTTTTCCCCCTCAAAACATGCTCCCTCTCTGCTGGGCTGATGCTGAACAGTGGGAAGGAAACCAAACATGGAAAATATTTGCTGGCCCATGAAGTCACAGTCTGGTGTCGCCATCTTGTGGCATTCTGTGCAGTCATTAAACCAGACCAAAACAATAGCAGCCTCACCCCAGAAACCTTTATCATATTTGCTATAACAAAGTATTTGCTCACTATGTAAAGTGCATTCTCTCTTTACCTCTCACATTATATGTGGCAAATATATTGATATATTCATACTTATTTCATTTTTATGGTATATTGTAAAAGTAGAGTTGGTGATAATTCTCTGTGGGTTCATCACTACAAGCGACACCTTTCGCATTACATAAAGCCATTTGATCTATTGCTAATATAAAAAAATTGATTAGGGCAGGTTTAAGGTTAGAGGAGGATTGTGCTAATGGTTTAAAAAAAACTGATAGCATAGCATTAATTCAGGCAGAGCACTGAAGTTGTGTTTGCATTAGCTGATTAGCATCAGCTGCTTCATTTATGCTTCAGTCATCAACTGTTTGGCTACCTGCTGACAAGTAATATTAAACTATTAACGAGTCGGTCTAGACTTGCTCTATATGAAAAGTGCCCTGAGATAACTTTTGTTATGATTTGGCGCACAAGTGTACAGTTTGGCCATTATAAGCTGACCCTGATTTCTGATTCGCTAATGTCAACACTGTTTGCTGCCAGAGCTTCATCCACCACCCCAACCTCCTCCTTCTGTGCTATATTTCTGGTATTGTTGATTTAACTGAGATGTGTTGTTCATGTATATTTATTAAGGGGGATTGGTTCAGCAGAATCCTCATTGCTGTTCCGAATATTTGAGAGCTCCCTTAATGGGCAGAGCCTTTTCCACCAAACTGTGTTATCTGTAAAACAATTTTCTCTAAATGGTCAATTCGTACATGTCTCGATTGTGAATCGTTGGAGATGGGATGTGAACCGCTGTCTCTGGGGTCAAAGTTAGACATCTTTCATTTCTAAGAGATTTTGAAGCACCATAACATCATAGTACTTTCACCTTTACTCCTCAGAAACAACGGTCACAGGAGGTCATTGGTCTTTTTTTTTTCTGGTGAGGACAGTCTGGTTCATTGTAGTCATAACAGCCTACATTTTGATTTTTCCTACTTACCTAAGCAGCTACTTAGGTCACTTATGGCTGATTCATTCTCTGATGTCAAAAACTGACAAATTTTGCTCTGTTCCCATGTATACCTTCTTCCCGCTGTATCCCGCTGCTACTTGTTTCATGTAATCTTAACCTGTGGTTTGTGTGTCTGTTGCAGACAGTGGCCCAGGACTGCTCCAAGCCCTGTGCCTGCCCTGAAGACTCCCCACCCTGCCTGGTGGGGACCAGCCTGGTCTTGGATGGCTGTGGCTGCTGTAAGGTGTGTGCCAGGCAGCTGGGGGAGCCCTGCTCCCTGGTGGAGCCCTGTGACCATCACAAGGAGCTCTACTGTGACTACAGTCTGCTGAGTGACACTGAGACTGGTATCTGCATGGGTAATACATTCTCCTTAAAACACCACCATATAACATCTTTCTTCACTCCTATACTGGTGAAACATACAACATTCAAGAAGTGATACTAACAATGTCATTTAGATGACAATGTCCTTTTGGTCTGGATTATGTTAAACTGCAAACATTTGAGTGCAATAAGAATATATATATATTTTATAATATATATCAAAGCTCATTTCAAACAAGTTAAGTTTGTGTCACCCTGTGCTTTTTAATGAGGAATTTGACATAAAACGTTTATTTTTTTTTAGAAAAAACAATTTGATGGTATGTCTCCCTCTGGTGCTAAACTTAGGCTACTACTACTGATTACTTTTTTCTCATGTATAATCACAACATTGTATACATTTTTCTCATTAAAGAAGTATATTGTTAAAATGTTCATTACATATATCCTTATGCTACAGAGCCCTTTTTTCAACATTGTGTGTTTTTTGTGTATTTAGTGAATTGTTTGGATGATGGGTGTTTATTATGTATCATGCTGTCTCATAAATGTAAGCAGAGCTGTCACACAGCCTGCTTTTTGTTCAAAAAGATGTCTTTTCCTTTGATGCTGCTTTTGTCCTGCACCTGTACCTAACTGGGTTGGATGTGTACACCATTCACCTTCTTTGATTTGAAATTTTTGTACTATTTGTCCTATTATCTTTTGGCTTTTTTTCCCACATTGCTTTTAAAGTTTTTGTCTGTCCTAGCATATTTTTGGTGTGTTATTTATTCTTAATTTTCCTTGCAACATTTTCTTTATCGCTTGTATAATAATAACAAGGGCAGGTCCTAAGTATGAGCAAAAATGAGTGACAGTGCTGCATGTTTTCTGTCTTTCTACAGCTCAGGAGGGTCAGATGTGTCACCTGGGGGGGGTGATCTACCACAGTGGGGAGTCCTTCCAGCCCAGCTGTAAGCACCACTGTGTATGTATGAACGGAGAGATCGGTTGTGTGCCAATGTGTGCTAGTGATGTCCGGCTGCCCTCCCCTGACTGCCCGTACCCACACCGCATCCAGATCCCTGGGAAATGCTGTGAGGAGTGGGTGTGTGACCAGATGCCTCAGGAACACCACTACCAGTCAGTGTTGGCCGGTCAGTGTCACCTTTGTCACATCAACTGCTCTTACTTTTTGATTCTTTGTTTTATCCAGAGTTACGATTTAACTGATGTTTACTGATTGACTGCTTGAGATATTACACTAATATTCTTTTAGAGCATGTACAGTATGTAACATGACTAATGTCCGGGACACACCTGTCCGTCTGCTTGTGTGTGTTCATATAATATATATGTATGTATTATAATATAATATAAGTGTGTTTTTGTGCATGCACATAATTCCCATGGGGTACCGGGGACATGTCCCCCCCAATGTACGGAAGAGGGAAATTTGACCCCCCCAAAAACTGTCATCCATCGATACAAGTTCAAGCTCATACTTTTCTGTGTTTAACTACGCTCTGTCAGGTGGAGGCAACATTCATTGTACTAGTCTGTGTGACTAGTGACATAAGGAGTCGGTCTAGACCTGCTCTTTATGACAAAGTGCCCTGAGATAACATTGTTATGATATGGCGCTATATAAATAAAACTGAATTGAATTGACTAACAGTTACCACAGAAGAAACAAAAGAAGAAGATACTCAGTGCGTGTGAGTATCATAATACATCCATAATGCCTTCCGGTAAAAATATGAAGGTATTATCGGAGCAAAACATCTGAGCACCTGTGCAGTGGAATTTGTAGCTGTAGAAAATAGTCACACATGTGTAACAGTAAATTTGAAGTCACAGAGATTTTTTTTCTCTCCCACAAACACAACACAGCAGTTACACCTTCTCAAATTCTTCATTGCAGGTGCACAAATCCTATGCTACGAATCAAAAATTAAGAAACTCATACACTAACAGGCCAGTACTTATCTGGACGTAGAGCTGACACCATGGTCTGTAGACTGGCATGTTATTCTGCAGTTAGATGTAAAGCTGCAGTGTCATGTGTGCTTTTGTCTGATTCACTGTCTGTGTCTGGAGTGAGTGTGTGAAAAAATGTAGAATTTGTTGCAGGTGTTTCTGATGGCATACTTAGACAAAATCCCCTCTTTGAAACTGACAATGAACGCCCAAGCTTGAACAACAAACTCTTCCCAAAAAATTGACAGGTGAATGAGGAATGATCACAAATCTATGATTAAATCTGATCTGAGGATCATCACAAGACACAACAGGCAATGCACAAGTCTTTGGACAAGAAATCAGATCCCCATTGATTCCCACAGATTTAATTAAAGCAATAAGCCCCCAAGAGGCCTCGTGTGGATTATTGCTTTTACAAAACAGTTACTACGTATACCTGGCAAGGTATCATAAAATAAACACACAGCAACAAAAAATGCAATAATTTATTGATAAAAAATAATCATTTTTCCGCCTAACAATGTAGCAATGTAGTTTTTCAGCAATATTTAACAGAACGGTTGCCAAGCAAGACACAGCAACAGCTTGCTCACCAGGTCTGAAAACAGCCAACGGACCACATAGTCTGTTTAACGGTCCCGGCTTCATTTCTTGACTTTTCCAGCTCTTCAATTCCTCTCTCATTAATTTCAGCGTGTCTCCTTTCTTTTTTATCTTCCTCCTCTACCCTGTCCATCTCTTTCAACCACTCATCCATGCTTAGCCCTCCCAGTAAATCAAAATTCACAACAAAATCAAAAAGATTTTGAAAAAATTTGTTACTGTAGTATTTTACAACGGCTTCGAACGCGGCTCAGCTAATCATAATCAAGGACCGGAACAATCCGTTTTATAATGTTGCAGCAGAAACTGGTCTATTGTAAGTTTTCACAGATATGGAAGAACACGTTGCTGCATTATCCACAAGAAAAGGATGCTCAATACCGTTCACCACAAGGTTAATCATGGGGAGGGTCTCAAAAGCGGCAGTTAATTTCAAATGAAGAAAATGCTGCAAAGTGGTGTGGGCTCCTGTCTGTGCGCGTCGCTATTAATTCTGTTTTTGTGATGGATTCCAGTTACAAGGGAAATCAAGCCCGAGGCTGTCTCTCATCTTCCTCTACAGGTGGGGCAGAGGGCTGCACCCACCCTCCTGGGTTTCCTGACCTGCATTCTCTCACCCAGTGACCAAACTTACATTTATGACACACATGTGTGCGTTTCTTCCCAGCTACTCTGCCCTGCTGCTGCTGATATCTGCCTCTGTAGCCACCCTTCTGGTAGCTTCCTTTACCACGGCCATTAGCTCATCCCTTCCAACCACACTGCTGGGCACTTCCTTGTTGCTGCCAGTCAGTGTGGGACGCTTCAGCACACATCATGTGGCGGTTTACAACACATGCATCAGCGGCCTCTTTCTCTCTCACAAAAATTCAGCTACTGACATATTGAGCAAATCGTGACCTAACATCTTACATGTCTGTGCATTAGGCTGATGTATATTCAAGTCAAGGACATGCATGCCACCTCGAGCCATGTTGTCTTTAATCATGTTACAAAGGCTCTGGTGGACTCTCCTGATCTTTGTTTGCAATTACAAACGTGTCATGTCATGTCTTTCCAGAATTGTGTTAAATCTTTGTTCCAAACATAATATGTCGCTTTTGCAGCATGGTCATGATCAAATTCTAAGATATCAACACAAGCAACCAACTCTGTCTTCAGTTCAGCAGCATTTTGAGAATATTCACAACAAAGTCTTTGCCATTGTACTGGTGATACTGAGTGGTATGACACAAAACCTGCAGGGTTTTCACAAGGATTTGATGCCTTATCACACATTGTTAACAAATCAGACAAGCGCGGTGGCTTAGTCACATTAGTCACTGTAACATTATCTCCTACAATCATGAAGGGACATGCAGTATTTGTCTTTCCTTCATCTGATTCCTCATCTTCCCCCTTTTTCTGTGCCTGCCTTAGTTCCTCTAATGCCTTATTTAAAGCTTTGTCTTCCTCATCAAGCGTCTTTCTATTGTCTTCCAATGCTCTGAACCTCTGTTCTGTTTCCTCTTTTTCTTCCTTTTTCTTTCTTTTGTTCTCGCTCAGACTGGTATCATAGACATGTGTTTGTCTGGAGGAACCTAACTCTCTTTGTAAATCTACAGCAGTACACAGCAGCCTTTTTTTTGTCTTTCGCTTATTTGTCTGTTCCTGTTTTGTTTTACCTGAATCACTGACCATAACAGTGACTGAGGCAGCAGGAGGGTGACTCTTGACAAACTCATTAAAGAATCAAGCCATATGTTATATAACCTTTTATTTACACTTTAAGTTTATTTATTCTCTCAGTGTGAAACTTGAGACCAAATCTTACAAAAATTAACTTAAATCTTTTAAGACTGTGAAACTCAACAGTCTTCTTTATTCTGGATAGGGAAACACCCTTCCTTTCGGTGTGAAGCCCGACACCTTATAATAAAACTGTGCAACAAATAGTTTTCTTTATTTATGATAAAAAAAATCACCCTTCCTCGCTTCACAACATTTACTACACTACGGAATCCAGGAGAGAGGCAACCACATCAAAGTAATTTAAAGTGATTTACCTCGGTCGAGGATCCCACTTCTGACACCAGATTGTCATGATTGATTATTTCATCAGATACTGGCTTGACCCTCAAGAGTTAATTTCTTGATGAGCGCTCAGAGAACAAGAAGCAGTAAATACAGTAAAATCTTTCTCTCATACCACTTTCCACTTGACTTTTTTCATCACTTTTCTCTCTCCACATCTCTTTCTCCACCCTCCTTCCTCTTCTTGCAGTAGCCTCCCAGATTCACCCCTTGACCTCTTCAAATCCTGTCTCAGCCTTCAGACAAGTGTCTCTTCATGGGCCGCTAGCAGACAGTCCCAGAGATAACTGCATAGTCCAGACTACAGAGTGGAGTGAGTGTTCGGCCACTTGCGGCGTGGCCATCTCATCCCGCATCACCAACGACAACCAGCGCTGCCAGCTGGAGAGGCAGACCAGGATCTGCATGGTCCGACCCTGCAGCAGCCAGCAGGAGAAAGATATCAAGGTCAGTGTGTTTCCCTTCAGCTAACAGTGGGGTTAGAGAAGTAAAAAATACTGTTACTGTGCAGTCATTTCATTCATGTTTTCATGTTGCAATTTCTTTAGGGTGTTACATAATAGTTACAAAAAAATCCTGCACACTGTCGATCACTTTTACTTACTTGATTTACGATGTTTTGGTCCTCTGTCCTTCATAAGGTAAAATTCATTAACTGAATTTTAGTGTGCAGGAGTTTTTGGTTCTTTCACAGTCAGAGTTTATGATCCAACCCACCTGTCTGATGTTTGGTTGACCCATCCAGCCACCCAAATCTCCTCCCTACACAGACTTTGTCACTCTATAATAACATCACCTGACTTCCTCTTCTATCATTCGCAGTCTGGGGGACATACATTCTTGGCAAAACAATGCTCACACAAACACATACAATATAGTCCTAGCCACAAAACTAGAAAACCAAAAATAATTCACTGGCAATTCATTGGCTCACAGCTACACCAGCCAAATTTAGAGATGAAGGAGAGCAACCTTTGTTTATTTGATGTTAAAATGCAGCTGTTATGTCCCCAGACTTCTGACTAGTCTGCCAGTACAGGTACATGTTAAATTTGGTGGACAGGTGCACATATCAGATCTTACAGTTTATTTTTGCTGTGCATCAAAAGATAAACCCACCACAGAGCCGCTGGTGCTGATGTACCCTCGTACCTAGAGTTTGGTGTTAGTACCCCAGAATCAAAGAAAAGCATCATCTATGCTCAAAGGTACACTTTCTAGTTTTCCATAACATTCCTCTGTTATGCTTTTGTTGAGTGGACCTGTGTTTGATTGACAGCAGCTGGCAGGCTGCCGGAGTACCAGTGTTACACCAAAGGAAACTGGAGACAAAGTAAACAAACTTGCGCTGCAGCCTACATATCCTGTTTAGACAGCGTGTTGTTAGTGGTATTGAAGAGTAAGGACTACACCAGCATCTAACCAGACTGTGACATTTGCAAGTACATTTACACGTTATTTAATGTCCTGCAGCGGACCAGCTAATTAGCTATCTAACGCGCAAACTGGCATTACTTAGCAGTGCACTTTTCCCTTATGAATGTTTGTTTGGTTGCTCGTGTAGGACAAGTGTGTTCATGTTTGTAAGTTAGATTAGAAGGAGGCTTTAGCAGGAAGGCTAATGTGTGTTGTTGTTCAAAGTAGGTGGCTCTTGTTTTGTGTAGCAGGCTGCTGATTGTGACTGCTCTGCCTATGATAGCTGACGTTACTGCTTTATGCAAGATTTGATTGGTTGTATCAAAATAAGGTCTCCATCTACGCAGACGGTTACCTAACGGTATTCCATCAAATTAATGTAAAAGTAAGGGGTGCCTGACTTCCTCTTCTATCATTCTCTGAATTCTTTGCTAGAACTACACAACCTGGTGGTTCACAGTTTCTGCTGTGTCTGTTTGACTGGTAAAAAGGCATGCCTGCTGATTAAGACAGGAGCGCTGTGTTCACAGTGTCTTCTGAAAAATAATCACGGTATTAACTGTGATAGAAATTGTTGGCAGTATCGTTACCATGAAAATGTTTCACCACGGTATATAGTAAAACTGGTATACCCGTGCATCTCTATAAGACTAGTTGTAACCAGTAACAGAGTGTTCCAGTGATGTTGTCGTGATGTAAACCAAGCCCAAATTTCCAATTGAAGTTTTTGTAGCATTTTGGATGAATTAAGAAAAAAGCTCCGTATCAAAGAATTCATTCATGATTTGTTCAACAAGGTAATAATAATAACTCAACACACAATGTGACGTTAGACTAAAATCAGTCCTCTCAGTCCTAAATATCAAATGTATTTAAAATTATCTTAATGATAACGACAGGCAATGAATGGAGCAAAGAGGTAATTATCAGAATCCTTCAACACCACATATGCTTTTTCTAAATGATAAACTGATGGAAGTAGGACATTCCAGAGTCTAGGAGCCCTGACAGCAAAAACACCACTAAATATTGACATGGGCAAAAGAGGAAGCATTTTCAGATTGCCAGGTTCGGGGGGAAAAAGGGGGTTAATAATGCTCAGCCATATAATTAGGCGCAACAGAAGACAATGAATGCAAGAATGACAGTTTCCAGATTTTTAATGGAGAGGAATTATCACTCTTAGAGTTGTTCCTGAGCTGATTTCATGTGTCTGTCTAAACTAAGATTGCAATCAAAGATTTCCTGCAGTGGTGAGTTAGAGTGGGAATAGTGAGCCAAGTCTATTTGAAATCTGGGTTTCCACTCCATCAGGAGCAATAATTAGGCTCTCTGTTTTGCTTGTATTTAACTGCAGGAAATGTTGAGACATCTACTGATGAATGTCTTCAAGAAGGTGTTAATTTCCTTGAGATTACAGTAAAAGGGTCGTAGTATCCTCTGCAAAGAAATTGAAATTCATATTATGTCTATGTATAAGATGTCCCAATGGCAGCATATAAAAAGAAAAATGAAATTGGACCAAGCACTGAACCTTGAGACACTCCACAGCACAGACAACAAATGGCTGATCTGGAGTTACCAATGCCTAAATAGAAGCTCCTAGTTTAAGTATGACTTAAACTATTCTAGAGCTGTGCCATTAATACCCACTCAGCTATTTAGATGGTCGATGTCATGGTCAATCATGCCAAGTGTTGCACCAAGATCAAAGAGCACAGGTATTGACTGATGTCCAGCATCAGCAGCTAACAGTAGTTAGTAAGGGCAGTTTCTGTACTACATTACTACAGCCACAACTAATATGACCAAGTACATTGATTCTATGATGATGCTGACATATCATTCACAGATTATTATCTCTGTCCCACAGAAGGGGAAGAAATGTGTCCGGACACCAAAGACCCAGCAAGGGATGCGCTTCGAGCTGTCAGGCTGCTCTAGCACCAGGCTATACAAACCAAAGTTCTGCGGTGTCTGCACAGACAATCGCTGCTGCACACCGCATACCACTGTCACAGCCGAGGTGGAGTTCCACTGTCCAGAGGGAGATGTCTTCACAAAGAAGATGATGTTCATCAAGACATGCTCCTGCCATAATGACTGTCCACAAGATAACGACATCTTCCTGGCGTCCAACACTCGAAGGATGATCGGGGACTATGATAACAATATGTGACGGGAGGGTTATGCACACACACATTCAAATACAAATCAGGACTGCACCATTCTAACACCCAACCCTACCCTCAACCCTTACAACTACACACCTAACCTTCAGTGTAACCTAGCCTTAAAGTAACGGGTCAGTAATTCATTACTTTTCTCAGAGACGTTTTCTTGCTGAATTTTTGGTTGGTTTCGAGGAAGTTGAAAAGATGAGTAGTCATCAAGCCAAAGCTATGAGATGTTGGTCTGGAAAACAGCCACTGAGAGGCAATTCAACTGGAAGAAAGACCTTTAAAATTAACCCTAATTTAACCTAGATTAGCCCAATCTAGTGAAGATATACACACATTGGAGTCTGGGGGATAATATCAAAATAAGGTCTCCATCTACGCAGACGGTTACCTAACGGTATTCCGTCAAATTAATGTAAAAGTAGGGGGTGCCATCATGAAACCAAAAACATATCAAATATACATTTCTCCCTTCACGTTTTTGATTTTTTTTTAAAACACAGGACAAGTTCTGCTGTAGCAGAAAATGAAAAATGCAAGTTAATTTCATTTGGACTTTAATATGATGATCATGCATTTAGTTTTTCATTCTGATATTGATGGGCCTCCTCCGAGGGTGGAGGTGGATTACTGACTGCTGATCAGTCTAATTCAGTGTCCTTCATCATGTTTGACATTAAATTGACAATTTCCACTTAGTTCTCCATTCTGACAGTATGGTCTGAAGTAGGGCTGTCACTTTTTAAAAAATCAAGTTAGAATAAATTTGAAATGACAAGCAATTCATTTGAATTAATTTGAATGCCCCCCCCCCCAACAAATACTGTTGACATTATTTTCGTTATTTTATTAACTTTACATTACACCCGCAATATGTCAAGCTGATAGTGAGCTTTAGAGCGCCCTCTGCTGGATCACAAGGCAAACTACTTCAAATGGTCTATTGCGCCTATAGACTGTACATTTTGAATTCTAACAGGTCATTACAGTTTGTCTATTAACTACATTTGAACAAATGTTCGAATTTCAAATAAAATGTGACAGGTCTAGTCTGAAGACCAGTGGACAGAAAGCATGCATGCATTTGGTAAATATAGCTTGTGTAAATACTGTAAGACTGTGTACAGTTTTGTACTATAATTTATGCAACTTGTTTAACAAAGTATTGTAGTTCTGTAACTCTGTAACTCATATTGTTTTGTTTTTTCACTGTAACCTCCTGACTAAGATACAAGTGAGTTATTGTCTGTTGCACTTTTGAATCTTTCCCAATAAACAAATATATATTTTTTTATAGATATACTGTACTTTCATCTTGCTCCTGTAGCTGGAAATAGAAAGCATAGAGTTGGCTGTGCTCGTCAGTTATCCTGCTCTAAAAAAAGGCGCTGTGAATTTTAGGTGAAACAGCACAGCAGCAGTCTCATGTGTTATGTAAGAACTGTGAATTAGGGCTGCAGGCAGTGATACTGGTCTCTGTATCTCCAGTCTAGTTGCACAGACACACAGGAGGAAAAGGTAATGGGTTGGTCTGGGTGGATTTCACGTTTCTAAGGTAAACTATTCCGATTATATATAGAATCACATCAGACAAAAGTGGTAGAAAGGCTGGATTCCAAATGGGCAACTAACCTGCAGCCCCAGACCAAAAAAGCCCCAGGTTCACTGCAGGTTAATTCGTTTTTATTCATTTAATTATTTGCACATTTCTGTTTGGGAATTTGCACCACTAAAGCACAATATCCACTTATCCATTAAGGCAGTTACTGATGCATGATGGATGTAGGATCCAAATTGCTGGACACACACAGTCGGGAAGCAACACACTTTATTTTCAACAGACGAGGGGAGGCGCCAAGTGGAGAAGCGGGGGAGGGAGGAGGTTGGATGCCGGGAAGACGAAGGGACGACGTGGTTGACAGGAGGTCCAGAGAGACACAAGCTGAGTGGAACTGGAGATGACGCGAACCTGAGGCACAGGAGATAAGGTTAGTGAACGGATAAAATAAAGTCAGTTTCAAAGAACTTTGCAGACTTTCTACTGAGGCCGGAGTACTTGCTACCAGTAGAGCTGAAGCAATGATCTGGCGATGAGTGGGTGAGAAGCCGGAGTAGAAATACTGCAGGGTGATGAGCTGATGGATTCCAGGTGAGGAGGCTGACGCAAACTCGAGCAGGTGGTGGAAGATGGTGGCCACGCCCTCCAAACACACACACACACACACACACACACACACACACACACACACACACACACAGTAAGACAGGACAGGATACAAGAGAGGGTTGGGGGGGAAGGAAAAAAGGGCACCAGGATACCAACAGAGGCATGGGCACGGTAGAACCGTGACAGTTACTGCATTACTACATAATCTGGCCCTGTGTCAAAATTGAGTTTTAACTCTGTGGTGGTGGGGTGGGGTGTGGTTGAGGTAGTTCAGCTGCAAAGGAGAGGGAAGGGGGGAGTGGCATAGTGTGGCAGTGAGTGCACACAGGGCAGCAGGTGACGCCAATTGACTAATTACATCTTGTGCTTATAGTAGCGTCGCCTGCAGAGGAGGGGGAATCGCTGCCGGAGACCAGAGGGAAGCAAAGCACGGGAGTCCACTCAAGCCAGGAAGATACCGACGCAGGTCTGCGGGAGAGTCGTCGGCCCTGTTAAACTTACCTGTGTTGAGAGTTGAATAAAGTGTGCGTGATCCGATCTCCAGCTGATTCCAAGTGTGTGTGTCCTTACGCAGACGAGCCCCGTAGCACCAGCCGTACTACAAACTCCTTAATTATTTTATTTATATTGTGCTCTGATATTGTTAAATGAAGCTGTGTCTAAAGAATAATTATGCCCAAAATGTTTTTTAAAGTAGCAAATTTCTATTTATTATTAATCAACAAGCTTTCACATAGACTCAATGAAATATAATATAATGTAAACAGTGCATAATGTAATAACTGAATATAATGTAATTGGGGAAAAAATTATAAAAACTGATAATGTAATAACCTTAGAATGTTGTAAAAATTGTGAGGCCATAACATAACTTTTTGTGCATTATATAACAAGGTATTACATTGTGTACAAGTTGTTACATCATGAGTTAAGTGGCTACTTTTTAATAAGAAATGTAATAACTCAACATATATTGTAATAACAAATTAAAATGTAATGTAATGTCCAGTATGTACAGTTTGATATATAGCACCATTTCCATCCCAACCATCACATCATGGTCTGCATGATCCACATTCCAATTGTGCCCTGTGTTTTTACATGTATAGGGTTGCCATTCAAATCCAAATCACAAACCCTCCTTTATGTTGGAACAATCCAGATGGCAGACTCTGTGTTACGCTCTCTGGTACTTTTTCTGTTTTTGTGTTTGTTCAGTTTTCAGCTCTCCCTATCCGATCACATTCACCAGGGAGGAACTTTTGACCATCCAACATTTCATGTCAAACTTTTTTTCACTGAACCAACAAGTTTTATCAAGCTTTTATCTTGAGGAGCAGCAGCTCTCTATGGGATCTGCAGGAGACACAGACAGGGGAAGCAAGACAGAGCGCTCCTTAAACTGCGGCAGACCTGAAACCTTCTGAAACCTGGCTTGGTGAGCACATCCTGTTAGGTTTTGTTGTCTTGTCTGTTTCCTGTTTTATTTTGAAGTCTTGTCTGTCTTGTTTCCTGTTTGTTCCTGCCCTTGTGTGTGTCGATTATCTGCACCTGCTCCCCATTACACACCTGCCCCTGCTTACCTCGTTAGTCTCGTCCTTATTTATACCAGTCCCGGTCCTTTGCGCTTTGGATGTGTTATCTATGTCCTGTACTTGCCAGTTTTCCTGCGCCTGTATTTGGATATTCCCTGTGCTTCTGTCTCCTGAACCTGCACCTGCCTGTTTGCCTGCCATCCCTGTACCTGTGTGTAAGTGTAATAAATCCTAGAAACTGCTTGAGTCTCCACGTCTGTCTGCACCTGGGTCCCTCTCCCTGCCCCTGCCTTAACACATCCCAAATAGCTCACTACATCTGACAACTTGTCCGAGCGGACTGAGTAACGGAGCTATCGGGGAAATCGAGGGGAGATGGAATCTGCTCCTACAAAAAAGGTTAGTGTACAGATGTCACAGAAGTCTCCTCCTGCATCAAATGCTCCACAATCACCCCAGTCCCCAAGAAACCCTCTATCACAGGACTGAATGACTATAGGCCTGTTGCAAGTGATGTCTGTGGTCATGAAATCCTTTGAGAGACTGGTGTTGGCCCACCTGAAGGACATCACAGGCCCCCTGCTGGACCCCTTGTAGTTTTCCTACCAGGTGAACAGGTCAGTGGATGATGCAGTCAACATGGGACTGCAGTACATCCTGTAACACCTCAACTCCCCAGGGACATGTGCATGGATCCTGTTTGTGGCCTTCAGCACCATCATTCCAGAAGTCCTTCACTCCAAACTCACCCAGGTAACTGTGCTAGCCCCCACCTGTCAGTGGATCACAAACTTCCTGATGGACAGGAGGCAGTAGATAAGGCTGGGGAAAATCTCATCCAGCACCTGGACAATCAGCACTGGCGCCCCCAGGGATGTGTGCTCTGATTGGTGAAAAGGGACCCTTGTTGGCTTTTTTTTCTGGGGAACGTTTTGTTAGGCAATTCCTTTGAGGCCTTATTGCCCATTTTTGACTTTTTACCTATTTGGTTTTTGATTTCTTTTTATAACTCTTTTTTTAAGTTTTGTGTAATTCATTCTTTGACTCTAGACCACTCAAAGGAAATTATAAATTTTTAAATAAAGACAGTTAAATATTTCTGAAGAAGACATCTCCTTTTCTTCTGTTCATCACGACCCTCCGGCCCAGCTTGGTCCTCCTCACCGCGTTCAGGTGAAGCCCCCTCTCCATCATGGCTAGAGGTTAACCCCAATTAGGTATAGATTTGAAACACTAGATACTAGGGGCTCTATAGGCATTCCTTAGGGTTCCGTTAGGAACTGGCCTGGGGTACGCAAGGAACCATTAGTATACCAGTATCTTATATTAGGGTGACTATCAGGCTGTCCCTGAAAGCGAGGCCGCTCCCTGGCATATACCAGAAAACGAGAGGGTACTAGAGGGAAGTCTCAGTCATTCGGTTATGTGCGCGCCTAAGGTTTAGGTAAGGGAGGGAAGTATCTGTGTCGGTAGTACATCTTCACACTGACTATTCTGCATGGCCTTTATCTCATGCCAGCTGAGACAGATGTGTATCAACCACTGTCGTCCAAATGACGGCACGCTTCCGTACTGTAGTACATATAGCTCAAGGTTGTGCCTTTGGTTCTCGTATTTCACCTTTACCTTCAGTTTCAATTGAGTGGGTCCCCAATAGAATTTGTGTTTTTTGACTAATTGTAGATGTGATATGGTTATATCCATGTATGTTGAAAATGTATCTGAAAATTAAACAAATAAAATCCCAAACCTGAAAACTTATTTACAAAACAATGTGAGGCTCAGTAGAAGTAGAGGTATAGGTACAGGCAATGTTAATTTGAGGAAAAAACAGGATCTTGTCTTGTGCGAGATATGTGTAGACGGCAAGAAAATGGCAGCTGGTGAAAGATTTTCTTTTTTCTTTGTTTAATTTCTGTGGTTTCAACACGGCATGTCCCCTGGATGGTAAAGCATCGTCGACATCGATCAGAGTTGATCATACAGTGGCCCTGAGCTGGAAATAATGGGGGGGGTCAATATATCATTGTAAACATAACTATATCATTTTAAATAATTAATACTATGCACTGAAAGCACTTGCTAATTACAGATGCAAACAATGCGTTTTTAATTTTCGAATGATTAAGTCCCCCCTCATATGCCTCACAGTGGTTTGGTACACTGCCTACCATCCCTGAACCCCCCCACACATTAGCCCTTGGAAAGTGTCTGTCCGTGTCAGTGGTGGCTGACTTCGGAATGAAACATTTACGATTGTAACCAGAATGCATTTTGTTCACGTCTCCTAATTCATGTAAGTCTATGGAGGCAGGAAGCCTATCCACAATTAATATCATCATAACTCGCTGAATTTTTGCCTGATTTTCAAGCGGCTTGGTTTGTTACAAATGCCATACGTGTATTAATTATACAGGTTACTTGGTTAAATTAAAAAGGTGGCTTTTCATACCAAAATACTTAATCTTTGCAGATGGTAACAGTAATATTTCTATAATATAATATTTAAGGTTAATTTACCCTACATAATTAGGTTCTAAGTATATTCTTTTTTCTTACTGCATGTGAAATGGATGCCATGATGTCATTTTGTTCATAATTTTGGAAATAAAAGAAGACTTAATTCATGAAAGATATTTTTTGCTACACAGCTATAATAAAATTATTATTACACATTACAGTACAGTTAATGTACAGTTACTTTATTTGTATTTATTTTATTTATACATTCATAATTTAAAAGTTAATAATAATAATAATAATAATGATGATATAATTTAAATTTATAAAGTATTTAGCATATTTACGTTGCCAAACATTTGGTGGCATAATTGTCCATAACTTGTTTTGAGAGACACTACAATAAATAAGTATTTGATTTAGTTGGGTTATTCATTCATATTTAAGTACTTCTTCTGCTTTTAGAACTGTACTTATTTTGAGCTTTATGTTCTTGTAAAGCTACTGTAGATAACTCAGAAATTAGACCAGTGACATATTTAATGACTACATAAAAGTATCAGAAAATTACAAGGCAAATTTGTACTGAAACCATCTTCATGATGGTTCTTAATGGAGATTCTGTTAGATCACACCATACTCAATGTAAGTATAAGAAAACTACACCCATTAATGGTGTACCATTGCTGCCTACTGGCCATTCTTGGAATTGCTGGTTGAACATACAAAAACCTGTATATATAAGCTACTGGACTGATAAGGAACACTGCTATAACTATTAATATAATTATTTAAAACATTTGAACATGTTGGTGCAACCCTTAAGTTATTTACCTATAATTATCCAGTATATATAGTAGTAATAAAGGTTTCCTCTATATACATTTAATACAACAGTACTTTTGGCGGCACCTTTGGTGTCCCCTTCAGGGACTGCTTTTGAGAAATGTTTCTGTTTATTGTCCCTCCCAACAGTGAAATGAAATATCTGCCCTTGCAGTGGTCACGTGAGTTTATTTACCAATACTTCTACTACGTCTTCTTCGCAATTATTCAGAGTATGAACACATGGAATCTCATCTACGCAAGATAGATGCGCAGTTTATTTCTATGATTTCAACACGGACTTGTTGTAGCAATTATCAGGGAAACCACCAAAAGTAGCAAACTGTTGACTGTCACCATAATAACACAAAACAAATTGCAATGATTCTGAAAATAGAAATTTAATTTAATTGACGATCAACTTCAGTCTACTTCAGGATGTCCATTTATCTACAGTCCATTTCCCCATATCCAAAAGATCGATCTGATGATGATCTTTGGCTTTGGAATGGGTTTGTTTTGAGATCTAGGTTCATGCAGTTGGTAGCGTCTTGACCTATTTTGTACTGATGCCAACATATTAGTCTCATAGGAGTACATTCAGTTTTTTTTGCACTGCAGTCTCTTTTAAGACACTTTTTCTCAGTCGCGTTGATGGTTGACATTTTTGGCTACCCATTTCCCATTGCACAGTATCCCTTGACCATCTTTACTGAGGGCATAGAGGTGTTTCTCCATAGATGAATAAGGTCAGGGCATTTGGGCCATGATCTGTCAGCCACAGGAACCTTGAATTCCCCTTTGAGTGCTTTCAGGATGACATCATAAGACTTATTTTTATAAATCAATCAGTCTTTTCTCACGTAGCATATACACTGAGGATTGGGTGCACTAAACATAAAAATGAACCAATCCTCATGGCTTATTTTAATAGACATAAACTGGTTACCCGGGGCATGTACACAAAGTGCAGGTGTGTGTACAGTCTCAATCTTTTATGTGCATATCTGAGTAATCCATGGCTTTGTAGTAAACACTCTTACCACAAGAGTGTGTGTTTTCCTCTCCTACTGGAAATGAAAGGTTGTAGTGGCGTCACAGTTCAGACAGTACATCCGTGGGGGGTAGTCGGTGCAGCAGCGGTTGCTGTGGCTGTGTGTGTTAGGCAGCTCTGCTGCAGTACTGCTCCCCTAAGCTGCACTGGTATACAGACTGGCAGGCAGTCAGATCATCTAAAGAATGTATGTGTGTCTGACTGGCACTCAACAGCCAGCCCAGTGAGCGTGTCAAGCCAATACATACACCAGATGGTCATTTATGTTTTACCATAAGGCTTAGTATGTGTATTATCATAGTGGTGATATGTAGGTGTGTCCAGTAAAATACTCCACAATGTAATGCAGTATATTCACATGTTGAAGGTGGAGGAGACCACACAACTCCTCCCAATAAAATCCAATCAATCAATTCATTCAAATTCCAACATTATATGGTCATTTAAAGACCAAATAAGGAAATTGAATTATTAATTGGCAGATTTAATGAATTTTCACTTCTAAGGTAATCTAAAATATAGCTAAATATAATATAGATATAGATAATTTATATTTCTATTATGGTTGTACAGTATATAAGATTGATATTATTTGTAGGCTTTTGAAGGCTGCATTCATGTTTCCGGTCTAAGTGTGGCAGCTTGACTCAGCATTTCCAGAGCCCGAGGCGGCCACTCCTCCGCGGGTCCGCGGTGCGTGGCGGACCGGTGTCGTGTGATGAGCTGCTGGTGATGTTGGCGTGATATTAGCAGAAATTCCACCATCTGAAGCGGATGGAAAAGACCGACATCTGTCAGCGGAGAAGAGGAGCAGAGACGCTGTCAAGCTCTCAGGTGCTGTAACTGTCTACCAAACTGTACATGCGCTGCTGTTTCATATTGTACTGTATCTTACTGTAAATATGCAACTGCTGCAGTAGTGTGATAACAGGCAGTCCATTAATTGCATTTTTAAGTGGAGGTAGGAATATTCTAGATTTTATGAGTAGCTATACTCTATTAATATTGCTATTTGGACCTGTTAAAGGTTTTTGTCACCATAGTGTGTTTATGGTCTCTGACAAACGTATTACAGTAAAAGCATACACATGTAGTATATTTCATTGATCTGCCACAGCTGCATAGTGTTACTGATATGGGAGGATTTGGTTCTGAAAACCTCGCCAAACTCCTTTGAAAAATCAACCAAAATCATTAGTTTTGCCTATCAGCAAAGGCCACATTATGACACAGTGTGAAATCCTTATGATTATGAATCATTCATTGGTTCTGGTAAATTCGGCTTACACTAATTCTCACAGAAACATTGTGTTAGTAAAACAGAATAATAGTAATAAATAGAATAAATGCCTCAACTTTAAGAATTGCAGTGTATATTGGTGGTTCATTTGTTTACCAGATAAAATTATTCTAATCGTTATTTTTGTATTGAAATGAGGCACTGTGTAGCTATGAGGTGTATGTGGAGCTGAACAGTGGCTCCTAGCAGATGATAAATGCCTGAAGTTATTTTCTGTGAACAGACAGCAGAATGTGTTGGGGCGTCTGTCACCCACACAATTCTGACAGGCCCGGTCGGCAGGTCTACCTCTTCTGTGTGTGTCCACGCTCCCATAGTACATCCCTGACAAATATCCCTGACAAATGTCTGCATAGAGTATATAGCCGAGGCTTCCCACTGTTTTGTGCAAAATGTTTGTGTAAGCACTGCAAACATCAGAATGGGAATCCTGTGTCCTGAGTCAGAGTGAGCAGAAATATTATTTAATGCCGTGATTATGATGAATGCCCAGTGCTGATGATGATCCAGTTTTTAAGGCTGCTCTCTACAGACAGAAGACAGAGCTCAAGTTACTTTACTGCCATAAAGTAAACACTGTACAGTAATCTGAATAAACAGTATTCCAATTAAAAGGCTGGATCCTCTATCTTGAAGGTTGGTCCTTTGAGGACTCAACCTGCTCCTCCTCCCAAAATGAGAAAGTGTAGCCCGCCACAGATGAAAAGTAATGATGCACTGAATTGCTCCTCATGAACTTGTTATCTAGAATAAAATAGAATAGAAAACAATATACTTTAATGTCCCCATAGTGAAATTTGGACTCATACACAGTCAGTACAAAAAACACTGTGATAAAAATGTTACACAAAGTGTGTACAGTATTACACATAACTATACAAGGCTATTACACAAACCCAAGGCCAGCTGCACTTTTTACCTCCTAAATTAATGTTCATAGCGGTTCATTCTACATCAAGAAACTTTATATCTTCTGCCAAAGCGTAGAAGTTGGAAGTAAAAGTAGAACATGAGCTGGATCTGAGATTATCTTGAAGGCCTGTCTAAGACAGCTGCTCAGACGTTGCCCTTAAATGACAGACAAAGTGTAACAGTAGGAAATTGGGTTTCAAGTTCCATAATACTGAGTTTACAGTAGAGGTGTTCAGCCTACTGGTGATCTTCAAAATTTTTTGTCAACAATCGCATGTGCTGACCCAAACCAACAGTCAGCCCTCATTTGGTGCTCTAGTGAGTATTTCTGGCAGCAGGACAGTGTATGTGAGTCAAAATTAACTACAGTGTGTGAGAGTATAATTATTATTGGTCAGATGTGACTTTGACAACCCCCCCCCCATTATAAAGTGTCAAACCCGCTACAACGGAAACATACTACAAATAAAAAAACGTGCTGCAGAAAGCCAAAACAAATACATTAACAGTAAACATATCATCAGAAATGATGCAAAGTGAAAAACACACAAACCCCGAAAACAATTCCAACATAAAAAACCTGCATATTCAAATCAATTCACTTTGATTTATATAGCGCCATATCATAACAAAGTTATCTCAGGGCACTTTTTCATACTAGAGCAGGTCTAGACCGACTCTTTATATTTACAGAGACCCAACAATTCCCACCATGAGCAGCACTAGGAGACAGTGGCAAGGAAAACTCCCTTTTAACAGGCAGATCAATAGCAATAGGTCAAAAACACACAAACCCCGAAAACAAATCCAACATAACTCCACTTTTCTTCCCACTTCTAAAACAAACACACTCAACTCAATAGGCTGTTTTGAGGCCACAAACTGGGAAGTGCTGACTGAGCCATATGGTGAGGACATTGAGGGACTCTGTATCACAGGATACATCAACTTTTGCGTGGACAATGTTGTTTCAGCCAAGACTGTAACCTGCTTCCCCATCAATAAGCCCTGAATCACCAGGGACACCAAGGCCCTCCTGAATGAAAAAAAAGAGAGAGAGAGAGCCTTCAAGAAAGGGGACAGGGAGGAACTCCTATTTACTTATTCAGAGAGTGCTTAGGAGCAAGATCAAGGAGGGCAAGGAAATCTACAGGAGAAAGGTGGAGGCCAGAATGCAGCAGAACAACACTAGGGAAGTGTGGAGAGGCCTGAGGAGCATCACTGGCTATAATCAACCAAACGCCCGGGGGGGAAGGTAGTAGTACTGCCTGCTGAGGCTCAGAGGCTTCAACATCTGCAACAGTATGTGGTGGCCAGCGCTATCTTTTAGGCTGCTGTGTGCTGGGGCCAGAGTGTGAGGGCGAGAGACGCTAACAAGCTTGACAAACTAGTTATTGGAGAAGGTGTTGAGCTGGGCTCTCTGGAGGTGGTGATGGAGGAGAGGATGCTGTCCAAGTTGGTTAGGATCCTGAACAATGTCTTCCACCCCATCCATGACATGCTGGTTGAGAAGAGAAGTTCTTCAGCCAAAGACTCATAGCCCCAAGGTGTTCCATCAAGTGGCACAAGAGATCATTCCTGCCGGTGGCTATCAAACTGTTTTCATGTTTGTCGCACTATGGACATCAGTGGACTGGGAGGCGGCTGGGGTCTTACTGGACTTGTGACTTGGACACTTGTTTGCATGCACATGCTTAAAAGAACATAGTTTTTTACTTTCATGTTAGTACTTGCTTTTGACATTGTTTTGCATGAACCACTCAGTGTACATTTGTGTTCTATCCATCCATCCATCCATCCATCCAGTAAGGTCTATCATTTAGCAGCTTATATAAAAGCATGCAACTTACCAAGGTAATTACACCACTATGTCAAGTCAAGTGAATTGTATTCATATAACCAAAAAAATCACAAATCACAAATTTGGGCTTTACTATGTGTGACACCCACTATCCTTAGAGCCTCAATTCAGACATGGGGGAAAACTTGGAAGAAACAAAGGAGGAATGCTTCTTCCCCGACAGACAGACATTCATGTGTACAAAATTGACTCAAATAACAATAATAAAATTACAATGAATGACAATATTGTTGGAATACATAATACCACTGCAGAGCAAGTCACATTGCCTTGATGGTTGGAAAAATAATAATGATCTACTGCAGGTCAGAAAAAGAGTTGTGCTGGAGTTGAACAAAGACTGTTAGTCGTTTTCCATCTTCATGATTGAACTTAAAAGTACAAATCATATCTGTGTGTAATTGCTGATACTGAACCTTTTGTTTTGTTTGTTTCTGGTCTAATTTTTTACAATCTTGGACCCATGACTGCTGATGTCTTCTGAACTTCTGCCTCTGATATAATGGTGAGTATCATTACATTTTAACTACTCTGAGAGCTACTAAAGTCTAAGATTAATCTCAGAAAACTGAGGAAAAGTCAGACTTTTTCTCAAAACTGTGTGCAATGTGTGTTCTAAGTTTTTTCTCAGAATTCTGACTTTTTCTTGAATTAACCTCAGATGTTAAATAAGTAATTTTCATGTGGTGCTAATCAAAGAAAAGAAATGTAAAGCCCGTATTGTAAAGGCTTTACAGTAAAAAACATTCTGAATGAATCTCCAAACATCTCACTTGAAACAAACAAACATTTTTGTTGAAAAAGACCTCATATCTCACTATATATCACTATGTAATGACTGAGATTATTAGGTTACACTCTGTATATGTGCCCGTCTCCACTTTAATTCAATCAAAGCAGATTCAGGTTCAGTCGTAAAAGGTGGAGGTGACCACACCTGACTACTGCCCTGTAGTTACTGCTGAGGTGTAAATTGGGAAGCTGGTATCATGGTGTTGAAGAGCACATGGTGACAGAAAGGTTCTAGAGGCATGGTGATGCTGAATCATTTTCTTCACACTTGGGTTAACAACACTGCATTGGAATTGTTAGTACATATTCTATACTTGACTTAACTTTGCATACAATTACTGCACTTTCCTATTTCCTAATGATCTCATTTGTCTAAAAATACACTTGATCAAGGTAGAGGTATTGAGTCACCAATGAGCTTGTAGCATAGATGCACTAGGAACTAGGTAAATATTTTGAGCATTGTGTGAGTCCAAAGGCAGCAAGTGGATGACACTGCTCTCTACAGAAAGGCAACATCTGTGCAATGTATTGCAGTGTAGTGCAATACCCTTCAACAAATACCAACTTTGTGATAACAATGTTTTTATTTTTTCTTTGTGTGTTTATGTTGACTCAACTCTGTGGTCAGTGTTCAGATTGCACTATAGTTTGTGGTGTTTTATTGGTTTGAGTTCAATGCAATGTTCCTGTTGGATTGTTATTCTACTTTTCCAAAGGTAGTATTTATTGCAAGCCTATTGTGTTGGATTGTATTATACTATGTATGTGTTGGTTTTGTTGTGTTTAGCACTTAGAAAGGAACAGTAACCACCATTTTGCATAAAGAGTAGTTTAACAAGCTGAACAGCACTGTACCACTGGTGTCTTGGTTGAAAGTTTGAAGTCTCTGCTCAAATGTTTGCTCTGTTGCATCATAACCACATTACCAATGATGCATGTTATACTGGACACATTCTGAGAACACTTCTACATCACTGCAGTAGATAACACTAGATTTTAAGCTGCTGTTAAGTTATTTTCACCTGGTATGAAGATGTGCCCTCAGGAACAAGTTCAGTGATTTGTGGGCCCTTGGCAAACCCAGGAATGGGGCCTACCTTCTGTCTTTTTCTCACGCTTTGCCTAATTGATATTGATATTAAGGAGGTTATGGTTTGGAAATGATCCAATCAGTTTACCATAGTTGTTCCTCTGCTTCTGTGACATGAACTGTTCACTAGACAAGCCAATTTTGGGAAATAACTAAACAAATTTACTCAAGCTGATTAGTAATTGTACTTATGTATTTTTTATTTTATGGCCTTTTTTCCATTACATTTCAGAGAGAAATATTGTACTTTTTACTTAACTACATTATTTGACAGCTGTAGTTAGTTACTTTGCTAAAATATGATGCAATGTTCTTGAACGCCCGCTGTATCTAGAGTAGCTCAAACTGGTTCCATCTCGGCCAGCTACAAACTTAAAATGCTGCTTTCATGCTTCTGTTATAATGATCCAGTTATATCATATGTATAATTATATAACTCCGCTTTGCAGTTTTGAGAGCTTTGTTATTTATAGTCTTTCTCCACCCTGTCTGTATTTAGTGTAGTGACTTTTTAAATAGTGCTCCTCTATAGAGCTTAGCCTCTGTCAGTGTGTCCAGCAGACTGCAGCAGAGAGCAGAGCAGCAGAAATGGCTGAACATGTGGTCTCTGACTCACAATGGATTATCATAATCAAATGTCTGCACGCTGATCCAATATTTGCATGGAGAGAGGACAGCAGAGTATTTACTACTCACATCCAGCCGTCAGGCAGATGTAGAATCAAACAAAATCAATTCAATTCGCTTTATTGGCATGAATGTAACAGTGACAATATTGCCAAAGCATCAGGTAATGAGATTAAAACAATATTAATAATAAAATAAAAAAATAAAAAGGTTTCATAATAAACAAAAAGCAAAAACCTTAAATACACATGTGAGACTGTGAAAGTGTGTGTTGAAGTTTGGTGTGTGCGTTGACGTCATATCATAATGGAGATTGTACATCAGTCCACTGAGGAGAGGATGATGTCTTAATTCACTGTGTTGTATTTGAAAACAAGGACAATGTGTTAGATCATAAAGACTACAACATGCAATATTGCATTGCATTTAGTGTTTTGGTTGCAGTATTGCAAATTTACCATTTGAGCACTCATCTCTTCAGATGATGAAAATAGACTAAAGCTTATTTGTGCACAGTGATTTATCCAGATGCACAGCGTCCTTGATGACATTCAGCACATCAGCATTAGACTGTGGCCCAATTCTATACTTCTACTAAAACTATAAAGTAAATAATGTGCACTACGTACAGAGTATCAAACTATAATGGATTTTGTTAGGCTGATACCAATATTAACCTTTTAGTTCAACAATATTCATTATTTAACATTAAGAAACATTTTTGATAAAGGACCCTTCAGTTTGGTAATTAAAGAACTGTGACCAAGATATGTAGTTGCAATACATTTTAAAGTGTAAAAATAAACTTGTTAGTGCTCTTTGATGTTTCTAAATTAACTCAAACATACATTTTGATGTTTCTCTACTTCAGCTTTATCACATAGGCAATTTGGTTTGCAGACACGCATTAAACACAGAAATCACAGGGAGCACAATGATGGCAATAAAGAGCAACAATCTATAATAAAATATATAAAAGCAGTAAAATATATACAAATATAACATTTGTACTTTACTTGTGAGGACCTTCATTGACATAATGCATTCCCTAGCCCCTTACCCTAACCATCCCAACTAAATACCTAAACCCAACCCTCACCCTTTGTTACGTGGAGGCAGCAGGAGAAGTACCCAAGCACAGACAGAGGCTCAAGCAGTTTCAACGGTTTATTTAAACTTACTCGCAGGTACAGGGGTGGCAGGCAGGTACGGGTTCGGAAGACAGAACACACACGTTGCAAAACTCACAAAACAGAACTTATACAACACAGTACAGATCTCACGGTAACAGAAAACAATAAACCAGCAAGGAACAAAAGAAAGGGACAGGTATAAATAGGGAAGGGCTAACGACGGAATCAGGGACAGGTGTGAAACAGGGAGCAGGTGAGGCTAATCAGATACATGAGGTCACGAACAGACAGGAAACAGAAAAGACCAGACTTCAAAATAACACAGGAAACAGACAAAGACTACGGATCATGACACCCTTACCCTAACCCTTACCTAAACCTAATTCTAACCTGAACCTTAAAACCAAGTCTGAACCCTCAAACAGCCTGGCTTGTGCCATGAGGTCATAGTGCCCTTGGACATTAATTTAACATTTTGGAGATTCTTTTTGTCATACACAACTGTAACGTGACAAAGATTCTGATATCTTTGCCTGATAAAATAAGGCATCCAATGCTATTAAAGTAAGAGATCTCTGGGAATAGAAATGTCATTGAATCAATTATTACGACAAGCAAAACACTGACCCTTGCTTTACAGTGAACCATAAACCCTCTGCAGTAATTTTGATTTCTCTTCACAGAAACACACCAGCAAGCTTGTTAGTGTAGTGGTGTTGTGACCAGGCTGGTGGCCATTGTTGTGGTGGCACAGAGGCACAGAGGTTAATTAAAGAGCACATGCTCAGCGACAATACACTTATGTCAATAGAAGAGAGAGGGAGAGCACTGTTTTGTTCACACATGGGGGAAATGTGATTTACATCACACTCAGGGTGTGAAATCCCACCTGCATCACAGCAGAAGAGCTGGAATTGGAGGCAAGATCGGCTGTTCTGGTTTGGAGAAAATAAATCAAACATACAGTAAAATTATATTTGTAGATGCTGCAGAGATGATCAGAGCTGTTGAGGATACAGCAACTGGACGTTGATCCATGATGTCACAGTGGTATTAATGGTATGCTCTGTTCCCACTGAAGTTCTGTTCAGCCCAAGCTCCAACTGCTGATTATTACAGTTCATAAACAGTTTTTACATTTAATAACACTTGTCTTTGTGTAGGAGGTGCAGAACATTCCAGTGTACATCTAATAATTTAGTTGCTAAATGTTATATTAGGCACTGAATGATCGAACAAAAGGAAAATGCAAACAAGAACGCTAGCCAAGGAGTAAAATTGATTTATTTTCGGGTAACACAAAACTGATGAGCAAGAAAAGTGTTATGTCACAACATTTGACAAATGAGAAAATAAAATGGGAAAAAAGCAGGTTTCTCATAGTCAGTGTCAACCATGAGTGGGTTACTGATGTCTGTTTATGGTGTTGGGATTGTTGAGGCTGTGCTCCATTGTGGGAATTTAGTATTGCTCTTCTGTTGTTTGTGTTGGGGTTGCTGTAATTTTTTGATTTGTTTATTTGTTTTTCATATGGTGTTTTATCAGGTATGTGTTAGATTTACTATAATTAATCTTTTAGCTCTGTAATCTGTGCATTATTAGTGGCCTCCGCCCAGGGACTACAGATGAAAATTAGCTTCTGGTACAATATATGTATTGTGCATTGTCCCTGTTAAATAAAATAAATAAATAAATAAAAAATCTGGGAATGTGGGAATTCAACATTAAAAACTAAAGGGACACTTCACTAATTTTTCTCATCAATTTCAGTTTACTCATCATGATTAGTGATGTGAAAATAGAAAAATAGTAGTAGTATTATGTAATAATATATATAGTAATATGTGAAGAATACTTTCACTGTTAACAACACATAGGATGAAGGAGTCCCCTTTTGAAAGTCAACAGGGTTCAAATGAATCCTGCAGGATTCTAAAAAGGGTTCTCCTATGGGGACAAGCTGACTTATTTTTCTGAATTTATGATGTGTCCATTATTGGCTGGTGATATTTATAGTCTATAGTCTGTTTTTGCTCTGTCACTCAGTCCCGTGTTTTCCTTGAGCTTGCAACTCTGTAGCAGTTGTACCTGGCTAAAGACATCTAAGCCAGTGTTACTCACCAGCCTACATACAGCTAACAAAACAATTTGACAGTCAAACACCACTGAAGAAATCATGATAGTTATAGAATATTACTAATACTTACATTAAATGAGACATTTGAATGTGTTATCTTGTTAATTTGGAGATAAGGATACCTGCTGTTATTTTCCCATTAAATGGACATATTCTAGATTCTGGTATATCACATTTTCCCATAAATCAGCCTGACATATTTGGTAACTTTGGAAACTTTAGGATCCTCACTAGAATTTTAAACAAACTTCTGCTGGTTTTAACCATGTTTGGCAGCACAGTATGAGTTATGGTGTTGAAAAGGTTAACTAAGGGCGTTGGTTCAGTCCAATTGCTGTACTCTTTGCCTTGCTCCCCTCTACCAGACAGATCATATTTACTTGAAATGATGGGTGTTTGTGTTGGATAGTGGTGTTCTCGCTGCTCCTCTCTGGGGAGCCACTGTGCTCCCTGCTGTCACTTACCTCAGCAGACGGTCTGGCTCAGCACCTGCTCCTCACACTGGGGGGAGGGTGAGGCTGCTAGTGATAGTGAAGGGGGAGGGGCTGCAAAGGCAAAGGGTGGCCTTTTGTGTAGTGATGGGGGAAGGAGTGTCTGTATGAATGCGTGAGGAGATCTGACTGTACAGACTGCTGATGCAGAGAGCATTGTGCTGAACAGACTGCTCCTCAGACAAAAGCACTCAAAGTGGCTTAGATATGCCAATTATAACCATGCTGCTGTATCCGTGGAGACCCACTTCATATCTCTGTACACTGTGCTACTTGGCTGTTAGTTTCTTTTGTGCTGACTGAGTGTGTATGTTGCTGCTGATTTGAATGTAGTTTTTCATTTTAGTCTCAAGCACTGTAGGCAACAGATGCATGGTTTTATAATTTATAATTCTACCTAATAATTTTTCCAAATTTCAGAAATTAATATGGCTGAAACAACAAATAATCAATCAGTCAATGGGCAGAAAATACAATAATGTTTGAAAGTTAATTTATTTTTAAAAATGTGATAATTGTAAGGTGCCTCTGCAAACCACCCTCCGCTTCACATTATCTATTACAATAGTGAAACATTTAACTTAAAAGGGTACTATTCTGCTTATACTATCGCCAGGTGACAAAAAGTGCCATCAATGTTTCATTTACTTACATAAATTTTTTATCTCGCTTTTCTTTCTTAAAACAAGACTTTTCAAGAACTTTTGAAAAAAAAAACATGAAAACGCGCGTACGTAATGACCTTGGATGAAAACGTGTTGTTCTCACTGTGCAGCTATTTGTCTGTTGTATTTTATTGGTTGTACAATTAACAAAAGTTCTAAGATAAGCCTCATTGTTGTTGTCTTTACCTAAGATTTCATACTGGCGTAGCTATTGATTGAGAAGATGTCTGATTGAACAGTCTGGGTATTGGAATTGTGTTTTTTAGGGGGAGTTATATGAGCTGAAACTATTTCTTGATTAACAATGGTCCATCCACCAGTACTTCTGGGCTCTCCAGCTATAGCGGTCGCTCAGCACAGGTTTTTGTCTGTTTTTTGTCTATATACCAAACCTGACAAACTCACTGTGATGACAAGACTTCAGGAAGCTGTGCACAGTCTCTGCACCCAACTGTTGTCGGTAACCCTCTCTGCAGTATGTTTTGTAAGCAACTGTAAGCAACAATCTCTCCAGCTCCTTACTGTTGTTTCTGTCCTCTTCCTTAAAGATTGCTTTTTTGTTATTCATTGTGATCAGATGAAGCATCACTCAGAATGCAGGCTACTATAGTCTCTAATGTAACAAATAGTGTCTAAACATGTGTGAGATTGTCTCTACATCCTCTCAGAGCTCTACACCGGCTGTCATAAAATAAAGCGTCGCCTGAATTCACATCTTTATGAATTAATTCAAATGACTTCAGCCTACACACACACCTCTTTTACAGATATACTGTTTACAATTGCTGAGTGAAAATGGATGCATTGATTTTTATGGCACAGGGGTCCTTGGTTACTGATGGTGGAGCTCTGCCATGAACAACAGCTCTGATGGCTGTGATTGGACCAGGCTGCCCCCTGCACTGCTTCCATTGGCAGCTTTCACAAATACACTTGCCTCATTACATACAAAGCTCCACCCTCCTGCACAAAGGAGGGGGAGCCAAAGCATGTGTGGGTTAGGGTGTATCAGCCCTATGTGCTGTCTTACAGGCTGGATGTTTCAATATATCTATTCAGCCTGGCTATTTTATTCCCTTTAGAGCCAGCTGTTGTACATCTGCCTTCCTACCCAACAAATTATATAACTGCTTATATGAGATTGAAGGCATTATGATTTTGGTATGAAAAAACATGTTAAAATAGCATGCAGGCAGTCAGTCACATGGACTTTTGGGGACAGGGGAAACCTTTTCAGTGTATAGTGTACAGTGTAGTAGTTGAATAGCTCTTTTTTGTTTAGTGTATCCATGCAAAGATGTATTTACACTAAAATTTACAGTTGATAGTACACCAGTACAACAGTAAAACTCTAAATTAAGAATCTTTACATAATATATATCACTGTAACATTAACTAGTCATTTGAAGGGTCAGTACAAAGAATTTGGGTGTACTGTGTTTTCACTATTTTCTATGTTTGATAGTTCCTACTGTAAAATGTATGAATACTATATATGTAAATATTATATATGTATACACACATATATGTCAGAAGTATTAGAAGCAGCGAAAGCAAATATGTTACCAAACCTAATGCCTTGTCTTCTGGACTCTGCCACCAGAATACAGAATAATTATAGACTTACAGTGTTTAGTGTTTAATTATAATCAGTGAAAATATTGATCGATTTAAAAAAGTTACGATACATTGATGAATTAAATTTTTATTTAAATGCTGCATTAGTAAATTCTAAGTAAATAAGATAAAAGATAAGTTAATTAGTGACCCATATGTGGGCTCAGGAGGTTTCATTTAATTAACTTAGTTTAATTTTAGGTGACACTTTGTAAATTTAATTTATTAATCTGTAATAGATTTTTAAAAATCTATCAATATTAATTGATTATGAGTAAACACCATTATTTTACTCCTGTAGCTCACTCCAGGCTCTATATAGGAATCGTGGTGGCTCAGAGCTCAACAACTGGCCAATTACCTGCTCTGTGGGTTAAACTTTTTAGGTGACACACTGCTTACAGGTCTTCAAATTGAAGAGAGACATCTTTAAATTTAAGTGATCATGTAATGGAATCTGATATGAAACATGATAGGCAGACACATAAGTAATACGAAAATGTAAAATATTTTTTCTTGAGATTCCATTTTAAAATTCAAATATTCAGGGGCATAAAATTATTGAATGGCAAATGTAAAGATTATTTTTTTCATTTAGCGTTTATTAATGCATCATTGCAAATGTAAATTTAAATCAATTTAAAGTAGACTTTTCAGTTACAATCAATTTACTTATTAATTGTAGTAAAGCACCATAAAAGTCGAGCAGGAAAGCTCATTCTTGGTCTTGGAGACAGTAGTTTGACAAAAAAGTAATAATAATTTAAAAAAAATCTGAACTAAGGTTAACTTACTAGCTTTTTCTGGTGCTTTCACAGCCTTCCTCCATTTGCTGAGGAAAACTGTGTACAAATACTGTGCAGCTTCAGCAGCTGAGTACAGTTAAGGAGGGATCATGCATCTTGCGCATCTTCTGGCTGTCTGTCAGACAACACTGAGGGCACAGATGCACTAAACACACCGTTTGCTCCTGGTACCTAAACACATTGTTAGAAGCCGCAAACGCTCATGAATTATCACTTTCTTTATCTGATGCTTGCAAGGAATAGTGACCGGTGAGCATCTGCTTTCACACAGGATCATTTCTTCAGTTGGATGATCTGAGCAGAGAGGGGTGAGTAATTTTCTATATCACACTGATGCTGATGAGAGAGAATTTGTTGACATTTTTTTCACATTCAGCGCCATTTGCAGACAGGTACACCTACCGCGTCTTTTATTATTCCCACTGTCAAACGCACTGGTTTTATTATGAAACAAACGCCGCAAGAAAACCAGGAATTGTTTGAATTAAGTGTTTAATTAATCTTCAATGTTAGAACGTAATGCCAGATAATAAAGCATTAGCTTAGTTCTTTGTAAACAGCGATACTTTTAATGTTTTTGTTACAGAAAATACGTATTGAAACGATGGACTGTAGCTATTTTTGTAAATGATTTGGTCTATTAGTCATCATAATCACCATCGCGCTCTCATAATGCCTATAACGGCTGTAATCAGTCTTCATGTTATCCAACAGTGGGAGCAGTCGTTAGTCGGTGCCATCTATTTAATCATCATGGAGACTGTTGATTGTGTACAATGAGCATGGGCGCTATAGGGTCAGTGGAGATCCGGGGCTTAGCCCTGAAATCTTTGAATGAGTCTGGGGTCATGCTTTGATCGATAGATATTTCAATACAGATAAGTGTTATATGAATAAACGATTCTTATTGTTATTACTTAAAACGTTCAGTTGACTTCCAAAAAACCCAGCTCTTCAAAATATATGAAACTCATTAAAACAAAGCTATACTTTAAACAATGCATAAAAAACTAATCCTATAGCTTGTAAATTTATCTTTATTTCACCAGTGAAATACCTAAAGTGTACCTTATGGAACAATGCATTCAATATGAAAAAACTAATCTTACAGCAAATAACACTAAATACTCCAGCAATTTCAGGTTCAGGTTCAGGTTCCTTTATTTGTAACCGTAGGTAGATTTGTTTTGCAGTTCAGAAGAGTTTAAAGACAGACATTTCTCCCAAAAAAATATAAAAAATATAAAAAATTCACACATTTAAACACTTTCTCACAGACACAGACAATTCATAAGACTAAAAAGCCTCCCCTTACATTAAAAGTCACCCCGACATAAAACAGAAAGATAAACATTAAGTTTTACAAAGTTTTAAGGTTTGTAAAGTGCAAAAGCTTCAGCATTTTTATTTGCCCAATTAATCGCTACCGGTACAAAGCTGTTTTTATATCGCTTAGACCTGCTTCTCGGTACAATGAACCTCCGTCCAGATGGGAGGAGCGTAAATTCACTGTGTAGGGGGTGAGAGCTATCCTTTTTAACAAATATTCAGTTTAATAATTCATCCAGTTCAAGAAAGTGACGTCTGCATGTTTATACATTTACATGTAAAGATGAAAAAGTTTCTTACCCCACTATTGGTATCACGCTGGTCTTCTTTCATGTCTTACTCTGTTGCCTGTCTTATAGCTTATAAATCAAAATCTAACATTGATTGAGTCTACTTAGTTACTAGGCCAAAGTAAAATGTGAAACACTAAATTTTCAATTGTCAATTACAGTGGACACTGGAGTGTGAAGGGGTTACATTGGTCCATAGCTAATTATTAAATTCATCACATTTTATTTTAGTGTCTGAAGGCCAGTGATTTTGAATTGAAGCTGTGTGTGAAGTTGTATATTCATGCAATATCTTTATATATAAATATTTAAATATTAAAAACTAACATACTATACTAATAAAATAATGTTTCCTCGCAGAATGTTACTGTTGACTGTAGATGACCGTAGAACTCATTTACTATTACTAATAATAATCATATTCATACATTCCTGTGTAGAACCTGATCTTTTTTTATTTATTTACATTTTTTTTACTTTTCAAAGGACAAGAAAGACAATGCCAATCACAGCCATGCCAGCACAATTCAGAAGCATTTGGGTCAATTTTTTTTGCTTATGTGGAGTAATATAAGCCTTATGTATGACCTTCATTGGAATAATTTTATATCTCACACAGTTTGACATAGATGTTGAATGCTTCAAAATTGAGTCCCATTGATCCGCAGTAACGGCTGAATCAATGTCTTGTTCCCGTTGCAGTTTGGTGGGGACAGTGCTGACAGTGTTAATAACTTATATATAGCTGAGACAGTTCCTTTCCCAGTAGCAGCATCCCTCAGTTTGCCATCAAGGACACTTTTGGATCCCAGCATGAATCTCTTGGATATGACATTTTTTAAGATAGATCTCAGCTGTAAGTATTGTAGAAATGCAGAATCATTCAGGCCAAACTGGATTTTCAGCTCATGGAACGCTATCTCCGTCTCTTGTAACCTGTCCAATCTGAGTGATATTTTGGTGTTACTCCTTTTCAGTGTTTTACCGCCTGCAGTTAACAGCGGAAAGCCCGACTTTGGAATTAGCAAAATGATAGCGGATTGCATAGTTATTGGCATTGACTGTCTTGAGATATTATTGTTGTAAAGCATAATGAGAAGTGGAGCCAGTATGTCCTGGAAGCTTTTATAAAATTCTATGCTGTAACATCACCTGGTGTTTGCCCAGCTGAGAAAGCGTTAATGGCAGATTTTACTTCTGTTTCCAGAACACGTCTCCAGTATCTCCTTTTCATTAATCTTTAGGGTGGGTAGAGATATGTCATTAAAAAGATATCCTTATCCTCATTTTTGGCATCGCATTCAGATTTATACAAATTAGAGTAAAACTCTTGAAAGGCTACATTCATTTGTTTTTGTTCACATGTCATGGACCCATCACAATCGTATATCACTGGAATAGAATGTTTATTTTCCATTTGTTTCAGTCGGAATGCTAGCATTTTTCTACCCTTGTCTCCAGATTCGAAATATTTCTTTGAAACAGAGCAAATGATGTCTCCTCATGTAGGATTGCTTGCAAGTCGGATCTTATTAGTAATAGTGAATTCCTGAGTCTAGAGTTTTTATGGGTCGAGCATGTGTTGTGCTTCTAAAAATCTTAAGTTCAGTTATTAGATTTCTTTTTTTTGTCTAACATTTTATTCATTTTTGCAGTGGAGAGCCTGATCTGAATGTCTCATTAAGCCCAGTTCAGACCAAAGATTTGCGACAAGACGAAACCATTTTAGAACATTGCAGGGAAAAGTTTCAGTGGTGTGAACTGGCCTGTGTCAGCTCGACTCAAGCCGGCTGATGGCGTCACCTGCGACTCAGCTTGTCAAGTCGCCAGCGGCTGGTTTTAGAACATAAGGCACGTCACCTCAACAGCCAATCAGCTCGTAGCAAAGGCAGCTGGTCATCTCGACTTGCTCGTTTTTTTATGTTTGCGTCGTTTCATCAACACTAGAAATGCAACTGTAGCAAGTAACTCACTATCACTATCCTCATTCATATTTTAAGACGCTGCAAATTATATCCACCTGCAAAAAATGGCTGAAAAGCCGGCAGTACAGCCGGAAGTACAGAGAGTCGTTGCTATGGAAATGATACGCTGTTTCGTCTAGTCGCTTTGGTGTGAACTGGCCGGTTTCAGAATGCTGCAGACTGGTGCATTGCAAGTTTCAACTTGTCTCATCGTGAATCTTTGGTCTGAACTGGGCTTTCAGGACTTTCTCGCAGATTCGTGTGGTTCCCAAGCTACTGTTTTCCTGTTATGTTTACAACAAATTTAAATGCATCTGTTATTGTAGTTGTTGTCTCGTGTTTGTCCCTGTATTACAAGACCTGTCAGTTAGTTGAGTGATAGTAGCTTCCACTTGTATCAATGTGTTGTTTGATACTACCTCTAGGAGTCACCTTGGTCTGATATATTCAAATCCTACACATATACCTTTAGGGCTTTAAGCCAATGAAACACTGTTCATGTACAATATTAATGGATGTTGGTGATTGGTGGGGCACTCTGCCATTTTTTTAATGAATCTCTTGACTCATCTGCCTCTTTATCTGTCTCTATATTTATCTCTCCCCTCCTGTTTTATTTCATGTACAAATGATGTCTGTTCTTCATCTCTAGAGACTGCTGGTGAGCAAAGCAAATCATGCAGGCATACATCTCCTCCTTTTCAATGTTGTTCTTTTCCACATTTAACAAATATTAACATAAATTGCCTTGAAAAAGAAATATGGAATAGTAGTTGGCACAATAATCATGTCAAGTCTTTTTGTCAACTCTTTGTAGAGCTTTTAACCGTATCGTATGGCCTTCTTCATCTGCAAATGGGGTTTGCTCACCGACTTCATTTGCTGGGATGTCAGTGAGATGCGGTTGAAAGTTCCAGAAAATCTAGTTAGTGGACCTTCAGCTAAGATTATTTTGTGTGATTATTAAGTGATTAGTTTGTGGTGTGGATAGTAACAAGTTGGCATTTATGAAACACTTTACACTTTTGCACAGACCCCCTTGGCCATGAGAATACCGTTTTTAAACATTTTTTCATCACTCCTCCAAGTTTCATCTAATAATCTTTTGGCACAAAACACATTTATATGAGGCTGAATTTGTTTTTAGCCACCGGTTGGTTGGTCAGGACTGAAATATTGGATGGGATGCCCTGAAATATGTTACAGACATTCATGTTACCTTCAGGATGAATCGAAATAACTTTGGTGATGCCCTAACTTTTAATCTGCCATCATCAGGTTAACATTTCAGTTTGTCAAATACTTTGATTTATGACCAAATACCTGCAAAGCTAATGACATTCCCATCAGCCTTAGCTGTACTTTTTGTTTGGTGCAAATTAACGTGCTAAAATGCTAAACTAAGATGGTGAACATGGAAAACATGCTATGCCTAAGTACAGCCTCACAGAGCCACTAACATGGCTGTAGAGTCTTGTTTGATATGGTGTATGTTTTCCTACAATTATAGTTTTTATAGGGGTAGCTCATTGAAGTAAAGAGCCATAGCTCTTCAACACAAATGCACACAGCAGACGCACAAATCAATTCTGAGCATGCCTGGAAATGTTGACAGCATGATGAATTTAAATGGCAATAAGACAGAATTTTAGTATTCTCCATATGACATGGTTGCAATCAGCATTGCTGCTTGGCATTATGATATTTCGATTCTGATTTAGATAAAGATAAAAAATTCTAAACATTTTTATAATGGAAAGATTGTGCAGCCTCTCAAAGTTCTTTGTAGTTTTACCATGGCATATGTAATTATTTTAGTATTTTTTGTGTTTACCACCATTTCAGAATGTAAACCTTTCCCTTAAACTGCCTACCTACACTAACATTTCAGTGTATTTTTCTTTAATTAATCTCAGAGCTGTGTAGTGCCTTGACTTCTTCCACTACTGTCACTGATGCCTCCTGTCTCCAACATCTGTATCCCTCAGGCCTGTACTGTGACACTGTACTGCCCTCTCCCCACACAGATGCTGTTAGGGCTCAGTTGTGTGTGTGTTTTAGGGATTTTTTTCTTCACTCGTGTCTTTCTTCAAATATTCCTTGCATCTGATTTCATCTGGGTCAGGCCGACTCCAAGTTTCTGAGTTGTTTCCAGAGCTTTCCTGTGTGGATTGGGTGTTGGGGGGTTGGGGAGGAGTACTGCAGCAGCCTTTAATCCTACACAGGGCCCGATTAATTTTAAAGCCGCTTTCAGTCCTTAAGCTCACTTTCAGCACTCTGACACAGGCTACCATGCAGTCAGAAATACTTTTCTCAAATGCATTTCAGTTTTAACCTCTGAACCAAACCTTACTCTTAGTCCAAATCTAAGAATCTATTTGAAATCTTAAAACTGGTTGGCCTACATCAAATTATGTAATCACATCTCATCACTTTACTTTGACCCCAGAAATCAAGTTGAGGGTTTAAATGTTTTGGTGCTCAATGTTGAATGCAAGATCTTTTCCATCACTTGAGCTTCAAAAATTCTGTCTGAATGTTAACCAAAGAGATGGGTAAAGAAGAAAAAATGTATGTGTACTATATGGTCTGTGGTGTGTTTGATGTTCTTATGTCGACTAGGTAGAATCTCTGACTTCTGAATGTCCTTAACAGTGGAACAGCAGAGCTGCTCACCACTCTGGTTATAATATACAGATGAGGATCTGTGTCCACTAACAAGAGAGACTAGAAACAGAGTTGGTCGGTCAGTTTGTCTGCCTATCTGTCCAGATATGTAGACAACATCTTTAGATTGCCATGGAATTTTGTTTTGGAGTGATGGTCCCTAGAGGATGATTACTTTTGATTTTGGTTAACTGTTTTCCTCTAGACAAGTTTGACATTCAAGCCCAACTACTGATTTTACCTTTTAAGAATGGCAAAATTTTCAGGATGCTGTGTATTCTGTGTAACACTTTGATATATTGGGTGTAAACAACAATGCTGCCTCTAGAGGACATTTGTGGGTTCTCTTGTTTCACAGCGGTAAACTAGAAATGGCAGAAACATAACACTGCAGTGGTGTGTGTTCATGTGTTTGCGCTGGCTTTATGCTGGGTGTGGTGATGTTGGGCATGTTATGAATATTCTGCTTCTTCCCTGTTATACAGAGTGACAGACCCTTCAATATGTTTTGATATCATATGAGAAACATATGATCAAGTCACTATTAAGTAGGTACAACAGAATGTTTGTTACCATATGATACATCAAAAGTAAGATAAAGTTGTATTGAGTCACAAGATACATTTACAATACTGATGACAAAGAAATATGAAGTATAGTGACATTAGAAATAACATCAACATCTTGATATTTTTTATATTACAGATGTTCATGTTATAAGCCAATAAAAGGTACTACAACATCATAAGTGTAAGAGTCTTAAGTTTACACAGGAGGCGTTTCAGTTGCGTTTGTTAAGTCAAACACATATGATTGAACAGATTCACATCTGTTTTATTCAATACAGCTGTCTATAAGGCTGCATAACACTCGCACTGTAGCTGACCCAAAGCATATTTCAAGCTTAAAGTCTATTTTCTTCTGTTTTGCATGCATAACTACAGTGATTGTGTGTGGGCTCTCAGTGCTGCCATAACACAGGTGACCTACACTTAATACTGTGCCTGAACTGTGCCTCATGAATTCAATAGTTTTTTTTATTTCTTCTGTCGAGGAGCTTGCTAGTAATTTTAATGTTTCCAGTGTGGAGCTACCTGCCCCAAACAATGCATGTGCCACCATCTTTACGGTCCTTGCAGTAATATATAAACTTGCCAATTGTCACTCAAAAGATCTTTTTCACCTGGATACTGCCTTTTTAAAAAACACAAAAACATTTTGGTTAAACCTCTTGCTCATCTCATCAACCTTTCCATTACCAGTGGGCTTTTCCCCAGCAAATGGAAGCTAGCAAGAGTGACACCAATTTTTAAATCAGGAGCAGTTGATCAGGTATGCAACTACAGGCCAATTAGTATCCTACCTGTATTTTCTAAAGTTCTGGAAAAAGTTGTAGCTAACCAACTGATGAAGTATGTAGAATCATATAATTCACATCCATTACAGTTTGGCTTCCGTCTGTGTTATTCCACAGAGACTGCTAATTACTTTCTTATAGAACAGCTTAAATCATCATTTGATAAAGGTGAAGTAGCTGGGGCAGTCTTTCTGGATCTTAAAAAGGCATTTGACACATTAAATTATGATATTCTTATTCATAAACTCTCCAAATTTAATTTCTCTGACAAAACTTTAGAGTGGTTTAAATCTTATCTTTCCAACCGTGAACAATGTGTTATTATTAATAATGAGAAATCATCTTTTTTTTAATGACTAAAACAGGAATTCCACTGGGTTCGGTTCTTGGTCCACTTCTTTTTAGTTTATATATGAAGGACTTACCACAATCATGTCTTGGAGCAGGTTTTCAGATGTATGCAGATGATACAGTTATATATGTATCTGGTAAAACTACTCTGTCAGTTTCCACATAGCTGTCATATCAACAGTCCATAGCAAAATGGTTTGAAATGTCTTACACTCAATGTCAAGAAAACTGTGTCAGTTTGCTTTTCGTCCAGAGCTCGGCCCTCAGTAGAAGCTAATAGTATTTAATAGAGTTAAATATAAAGATTAATGGGCAACGTATTGAACAGGTCTCTGAGGTAAAATATCTCATCCTTGTATAACATTCCCACCTAAAATTTGAGAAGCACGTTAAAATGGTGAGCAGGGTTGTAAAAGCAAACTTACATACATTTAGACTTATTAGACTGCCTACCATTCCGTGCTGCAAATAGTTTAGTTGCGTAAAAATTTGGTCAAACAGCTTTTTCTGTTTGGGGGATTAACATATGGAATTCCTTACCTAGAGAACTTAAACTGGATAATTTTAAACTCCAACTGAAACAGTTTTTAAAGAGGGATCAGTCATATAGTCATGAATGATCTGGTGCTTCTTGTTTGTGTTGCTGAGTTTTATGTATTTTAAAGGCATCTAGGGATGAGCATTGCAAATTAGCTTAGGCTATAAATGCTGTGGTGTGTGGCATTGGTTTATGCTACATACTTGTCCCTATACAAATAAACATTAAATAAATAAATAAACGCATTCTGTGTAGACACTAATGGGGGATGGCTGCTGCTGCTGCTCTGCTTACATGCTGCTCTCACTACACAGCCTGTGTAGACCATGGATGTATAAAGAGAAGTGGATACAGTGTCGGAGGTGGGGCCCCATTCATTCCTATGAAAGTTGCTCAGTGGCGCATGAAGCCAAAAAAGTTTGACTTCCAGGGTATAAAATTACCCGGATCTTCCGCAGAGCTTTTGCATTGTGCGACCCATAGAGCAAGTGCATTATTGTTTCCTTTAACCCCGCCTCCCAACCACTTGGTCTCAGGCTCACTCACATGAATGGCAGTGACTCTATAACTCTGGATTTGATTATTAGTGAATTTTACAACTTTTAGGACATAATGATTTAAATAAGGGATATTTAAGTGTTCGTACTGGCTAGTTGTTGTACCAAAAAAAAATTATTATCCACTGATTTACAGACGTCTCTTTCCCAATATAAGTCTATGGGAAAATATCTTTTTAGGCCAGTGTGCATCATGTGACAGACCCGGAAGTTGTAATTACATGTGTTGGCCACTATGTCAAATCGGCTTCAAAGCCCAGTGCTTGGCTTGATGTAGACATGGAGTTCAGTGCAGGACAGCTGCTCTGCAGGTATTATGGACTGTAATATAATTGGGCAGAGGGTATGGATAATAGAGTATTTCTCCTAATTCATACTAAAAATCAGTGGGTTCAAAATGTACCTAGCGTGGGTCAGCATAGCACCAATGGGTTGTTTTGACCCAGTGTTAGTGTTATTTTTATACTACTGTTGGGTTACTGGATCAAAACATTCTCATGTCTTCATTCCTGATAGTTGATGGTTCTCTGCCCATGCAATGGGTAAAGTAAACTCATTAATGCGTTGGTGCTAATATTGACCCACGCTGGCTCAGTTTTTAACCCAGTGATTTTTAGTGTGATTTACAAGCTATTTCAGCTTGGATTTCTCATCTCTGCTTAGGTAAGGTGTAATAATGTGTTTGAAGCATCAGCCTAGATGTTACTTTGTTTCACATGAACATTTTATTGATTTTAAGCCACTTTGAATCAAAATACAAATGTGACTATGTAAGAGACACATTTCCTTATTTGAAGCTAGAGGAACAGCTCAACAGCTCATTTCACTGATGAGCACACTTTCAGCTAAAAAGGAGCAGGGGCAGTGCTTATTTGGACTAAAAAGCTGCAGACTCTTGTGTTCTCCGGGAAAACTGAGTTTTACTACAAACTGCTGCATTGGACCAAATGCTGACTGAACAATCAACCATGAGAACGTGAACTACTTTTTTGTACGCTCAGTTCACGTTACTCCTCAGTATACCTGGAGCTGTGGTGCCCACACCCTCACTTTTCTCTGCCCTGTCAGCACTTGTGCGGCTGTGCCAGCATCCACTCAGCCCTGCAGGCTGCCAGCAGGCTGCCAGCAGCATCTGGAACTTCATGTGGTGGCAAGCTCTCTCCACCCTCCATCTGCCAGCAGATGGTTACAGGGAAAATCTGCCGCCTGTCATGGTGCTGATGGTAAATGTAGTCAATTGAAGCAATAAATTCCTTAGTGTGTGCTATATTGACCGAGAAAGCTGAGTTGTCTAGTTGCAAAATCTGTTGTCCTTCCAGCACCAGTGCCGTCATAGTGATGTAGATGGAGATACAGAAGAACTACAAGCTATTTCAGCTTGGATTTCTAATCTCTGCTTCTGGGTAGCCAGGGGCCATGCTGCCACTCAAAAAAAACTTGTTCTATTCGCTTGTAAACTAGCTTGCAACAGCAAAAATGGCATCCTGAAATATGAGTGCAGAGGATGTTATGGACAAGGATACATTTACAGGGGTGTTTTGGCTGACTCGGATATTCAGCCATATTTATTCAAGTCAAAGTGTACGGCCGAAGAAATGCAGTGGAGAGAGGCCGAGGCTGCGGCTGCAAGAGGATATGGCCGGTGGGGACCATCCAGAACCTGAGCTGCAGAGAGCAAACAGCGACTGGTGGTGCCTTTGCTCCAATTTTCTTTGATGGCAACATAAACTGAATCATTCTGCTGCAATGAATTTTAGCGTGGGCAGTTTTTGTTGGATGTCGCCGACGCCAACCCTGAGAGCCTGTGTGTGCCTTCAAAAGAGGTCTGCTGGAGACCTTCTTCATGATCTCGAAGAAAAACTGGAAAAAACAACCAAGACCAGCAGGGCAGAGAGGGAAGATGACCACTGAGAGAGTATCTTTGCCACCTAACGCTATGTTTTGGTCATAGACTGTATATAAAGATGGACGATGTGTTTCCACTTCCTCCCACTGTACAAAAATGAAGCCAAAATATCCTGGATACAGGCACTGCCATCTCTCTGGTGACGTCATTTGGAGCCAGTCTGTGCAGTAGTGATCGAGGTCCCATCCATACACCCACTTGATCCAATTACGAGCACACTCATAGTTGTCAGTCATGACGTCACGTTATAGCATCAAGCATCATATAACTAATTAAAACCAAACTGATCAGAAAAATGAACACTTGAACAAACAACGTGATAAGAACTACCTAAAATGACAGAAACCATCTTTGGGAAAAATTTATTTGACGTGTACTTTGATTTTTAGTTTGGCCCATGTCCCATCCGCTAACATGGAGGGAGTGGGGTTTATGACTTGTACTGCAGCCAGCCACCAGGGGGCAATCAAGATGTTTTGGCTTCACTTTTGGGGAGCAGTCATGTCGTCCATTTTTATATACAGTCTATGGACCAAACAGTGTAATTACAACTTACTGGTCCGTCACGTGATGCACACTGACCCAAAAGACTTTTTCCCATAGACGTAAATTGTGAAAGAGACGTCTGTAAATTTGTAAATCAACTTCCCAGTACAAACACTTAAATAGCCCTGATTCAAATCATTATGTCCTAAAAGTTTTAAAATTCACTAATAGCTGAATCCAGAGTTACAGAGTCACTGGTGATCATGGCAAACAGTACACCTTCTTAGCATCTGCATGTTAGAATTGTCATTATGAGCATGTTAGCATCATGGATGTGGTTAGCATGCTGTCGGTAGCATTTAGCTCAAAGCACTGCTGTGCCCAAGTACAGCCTCACAGAGCCACTAGCTGATATGTAGACACTTGTTTTTATATGTCCTTTACGCAACAGTGACTGTCAGAATCATCACCATGATACACATATGAAGATATTATGTTAACTAGAAAAGGCAATTTCTGAAGAAATTGCGGTGTGAATGCTGGATGTGGAAAGGCTGACGCTAAACTGGATTGCTGGCTTTGAATGTTGAATAATACTGAAAATGTATGAATGGTGTGGAATATTGTGATGTTTCTGTAGCTTAAAATATCGTAGTTGACCGAAAAAACGTACGGAAGAAGAATAAATGACATTGTTGAAAATGTTATTGCTGAAAATGCAGAAGTCTGAAATGTATTACATATATATATATATATATACACATACACATATATATATAAATTACAGCCAGTCCCCTAGTAAACTCCTGTTAGCATCTGGGGACTTTTATTTTGAAAATCCAGCCTTGTCCAGTAAGATCCTGTTACCATCTAGGGTTTTTATTTTGAAAATTCAGCCTTGTCTGTGGACACCTGGTAAGCTTCGGTTATCATCTGTGGGTTTTTGTTTTGAAAATCCAGCCTTGTCCTCAGCCCCCTAGTAACCTCCTGTTGCCATCTGGGGCTTTTGTTTTGAAAATCTAGCATTGTCTGTGGCCATCGGATAAGCTCCTGTTACCATCTGGGAGGTTTTATTTTGAATATCTGGAGTGCCCATTGTGAGCTCATGTTACCTTGTTGTGATGTGTATAGACATGTGTGTGTGTCCACAGAGATAGAAAAACCAGTTTGTTTGTGCTTGTTAGTTTGTCTGGCTTGTGAACACTGATCTCACCAGGGCCCCCCTCCCCCCATTAAGTTACATACTCATCATCTGATGATAATCTCATGCTCTTGCTAATACATAGCCCACTATGTCACACAAGTGCCACTTGCAGAGCAAATTGAGTTAATTCCACTTGAGTTTTCAGAGTATGGGGATGTAACCTAAGATGAAACAGTGATTCCCCTTGAGGGGGCGTGCAAGGGGAAGTAAAATAGAACTTGTTAAATTACTATTGGAACTGAGGTTTACAGCTGACCATGGAAACAGCAGGCGAGAAAACAATCTTACCACAAGGTCCATTTATTAGCTGTTCTGGAGCTTTCAAACATATCACATAGTGGAGTGATGGCGTCCTGATCATGTGTGTTGTACTCGACGAGTACAACACACATAACGAGCTTCTCTGTTCTTTGTTTTGGTAGCAGGTCCGGCCGCGCACTCTTGCATGTGAGTCCCTCCCCGCGTTTATAAAGAGACTGAGAGAGTGACCTCCCACATAGCATTGTAAAAGCGAGATGGCAGAGTGCAGTTTGAAGTGTCAGCTGAAGGCATTCATTCATTCCAAGCTGACTGCACTCACCACCACAGACTGCGAATCTTTGTGTTATTTCTCTACAGTCTCTCCTCCTCTTCTCTCATGAAGTAAAGCCCTCCAGTCAGCAGTCAACATGGACGAAGAGAGACTAATTACATTATAACACCCGATAGGGGAGGTTGGCACCTCCGGGCTCCTTGCTGCAGACAGGTTGAGAAGCGAGAGTGAAGGTAAACCCACTATTTAATCCCAAAAGTGTAAAACATAAACTCTGTGCTCTCCTTCCACTGGTAAATGGCTCCAGGTCAGAGCAGAATCCGCTCCGCCCGTTGTCCCCACACAACACTCTGCAAAGCCGTGCGATACATGCACATTTTTTACTACTACTATTTATTTATAGACTATTTATAGACACTTTTGATGAGTTTTATTTTGTTTCTGTCAAGTTTGAAGGAAGTGTGTTTCACGATGATTTGCGAGGTAATTGAGGGGTTGCAAGGTTTTTGTCAATGGAGTCTGGTGGCTTTGAGGTGAGCGATATAAAGGATGTTTCTGGTTGGGGGGGAGGTGTGGCCAGCATTTGTTTTGGTCTGAGATGCTGGGGTGACATCTAGTGGCAGCGAATATCGTATATAGAACATTTAATACTGTCATTTGTCAATTTGAGGTACTTATACTTTACTTATTATACTATTAATATGTTAAAATTAATACTTAGTATTTCCATTTTATGTTACTTTATACTTCTGCTCCACTACATCTCAGAGTCAAATATTGTACTTTTTACTCCACTGCACTTGCCTGACAGCTTTAATTACTAGTTACCTTTCAGATTACAATTTTTCATACCCTTCCTGTCCAGTGAAAACCATGTTTCTCCAAATGTGGTGACTTTGTATTTGGATGTTTCTGATAAACTGAAGGATGAAGTGTTTCTTTATGGGTTGAGAAAATGATCCTACTTCTTGAACTAAATAAACAATTTAAAGACCCCCTTTGATTATCTGTAAAATGCATCGTCACAAAGATGAAAACAGGGCTGTATGCGTTCATGAAAAGTTGAATTTTTAGAGATATGTGGTTCTCACAGGACAGCAACGCTACAAACATATGATGATCTTATAGAATATGATGCATTGCTGTAGATTAAACTACCCAAAAGTATATAAAGTATTTAAAATTAGCACAACCATAAACATCTACAGCAGTGAAATGCAACATACACATTAATGCAGCAGTAATATTAATCAAAAAACATCATATAAAATAGGATAATTTTATTGCAGAATTTACTTTTGATACTTTAAGTACATTTTGATGATAATACTTACAGACTTTTACTGTAGTAATGTTTTGAATGCAGGGCTTTTTGACTTGTAACAGAGTATTTTCACAGTGTGGTATTATTACTTTTACTTAAGTAGAGAATCTGAATTCTTTTCCACCACTGAAAGTAAGTCAAAAGTATGTTTTGGTATCAGTGCTGCGACTCAGGTATTGTATTACTTATTTAAAAAATTTCTAAAGACACCAGCCCACCAGCAGCTACATGAAAAAGTGACCACCTCTCTTTGCTAGAAGGTTTTATTTTAAAACAGCTTATTGTTGCCCAGATTTTCATATGTAGCTGTCTATCTTTTCTTTAATTTTCTTCTCTGACATGGTTGTTGTTGCCACAGCAGCAACATTTCTGACTGTTGTAGTGTTTAAGCTGACAGCTGATGCAGCTTGTGCTGCCACCCACCTTCACTGCTGTAATGAAGTGGCTGTGTGCAGGCGTTAGAATGTAAATGTGAGCAGACAGCTCTCATATGGCCACATAAACCACAAGCCAAGTGCTGTTGCTGGTGTGAGGGGATGATGGACAATACAGCCAGTGATCATGGAAGGCAGACAAGATGATGCACGTTTTATCAGACGAGTAAGAATCCCAGTGGTCCCTTGAGTTTAGTGAAAGTCAGACAGTGGTTTTTAACCCTTTCACAATAGAGACACTAGTGAGAAACCCAAGGTTTCTTCCATTTTCTCTTCTTCCAAAAGGTTTTTGAGCTTTTCCTCATCCAAATTGAAGGTCTAAGGATAGAGGGTGTCATAAGCTGTTCAGATTGTAAAGCCCATTGGGGAAAATTTATGATTTGTGATATTGAGCTTTATAAATAAAATGTGAATGTGAAATAACTGACCATACAGCTCAGAGTGGCATTAAATTCTGGTCATTTTTTAAAGATTATAGTGTGAAATAATTGTGATTGTAGAAATTCCATTCCAAGTCTATTTTATGTGCTTTTTCAATGATGGAAGTTATTTTTACATGCTTTTCAAGAAAAAGTCACACAAGAGCTGTGCTGTGATCATGACCGTTTTTTTTATAAACTCTTTCTGTATAAAAAATCTGTGAAGGATAAAGTTGTACTCAAGACAATACAGGACAGGAGAGACAGGCTACTGATATAGTTGTGCACTTGCTACGGAGAAAGGATTTTTCTACTTACACACTCTACACACTTACTTGTGTGCTTGGCTGCCTGCAGGGTTGCTCCAGCTGATTGGTTCCTCAGCATCAAGCAGGCCAATTTCAAAGTCCCTCTCTCATTCAAAAATGTGTTTAGCTTATTGTTCCTTGGCTTCACAGCTTCACTGTGCAGGATGATGTATGTGCAGAGTTTGACACCAGAAGGCTGTTTTCACATGCATCTGGATTCTCTGTGCTCACCTTAAATCTCAGTTTAATATGTGCGTGTACGCGCAGGACTTAATGACATCACAAATAGTTTGGAAGCCAATCACGGGCCAGTATGTAAGAGTGATGTGGACATTTTTAAGGACTTAAAGTATTTAGTGTTTTACTTGAGCCTTAAAGTTTATGCTTGACCTTAGGAACAGGTGTTTTGGAAAATTAAAATTCAAGGTTCACTTTTTTTCACTTCGCTTTTTCCAGAACTTTCAATTGCATCCCAGAGTCTTTATCAGTGAATTGTCTCAGTTGTCATCAGTCTCCCCTCATTTTGCCTACGACCACTTGTTATCACATAACTGTAATCAAAGTTCCGTACTTGCTTACGTTACTGATGTATTAACAACTGAGCCAATTCCATTTGACATGTAGTTGAAAGCTAAGGAAAAAGCAAATAAGTGGACCTTGAAAGTTGGTCAAATCTTGCTTGTTTTGCTCAGCCATCACTTTGTTTAGCTCCTTGCTTGGAGGTTTGGTCCCTGTCCTTAAGCAAGATGCTGAACCCTAAAAAAACAATTCCTGGTTCTTCCTATCCATGTGTCAAGCATTCTTAAAGAAGACACTGAAAGTATGTCCCAAAAGTGTAAGTAAAGCACAAAAGCATCTGCTGACTGTAATGTATTATCCTGTGTGAGTGTTTGATCAAGTAAACTGACTGCTGTCACTGCCCTTACTGTATTTATCAATGTAGCTTTAAAAGTTAAAGGGACAGTTTACTTGTCATGAGTAGCACTACTCAGGCTGTAAAAAAAAGTATAATCTTTTCTGCATCTCTGCAGGGCGCTTGACAAAATTACCAAAGGGATGTCATCAGGATTGGAGACATCAGATTTCATGGGTAGTGTTACAAACTGGAGGCATGGAGTTTGAAAGACATCAGTGTTTACAGAAAGGGATGGGTTAAGGAAACATGGGAAATGTAGGATCCAGTGTTTTTGGAGCTTGATCCACACTAGGGACATAAGTCAGGATATCTCTGACTCTGCTGCTTTAATTTTGACAGTTCCTTTTTTAATCTGTGTTGTGTGAATCCTCCAACTTTATGGAAGTGTAATACCAAATCACTGGAGTACCCCCTTAATTCAAAATTTGAAATCAAAAGCATAAAAGTGAGAAAATATGCTCTAATGTTCAGTTTTCTGCAATTCAACATTGTTGCTCACTTTAGAGTCAGCATAATTGTTTACATGATTGTTTAGGTGCTAGACTATGTTTTTTCACAGCCTCTAAGCTGGATGAATACACCAATGTAATAAATTAAATAATATAGCAGTCAAAGACCCCATTTCCACCTGCTATTAACATGTGATCTGTGTCTTTATCTGTTCTAGATTAGCATAAATACAGGGCTGTTTCTGTTTTTTAACTTGATCTTGTCCTCTATCTCCAAAGCTGTTGCCATGACAACAGACGAGGCAGAGAGTCACCAGAAGAAGCCGGGGCAGCAGGAGGAAGCTGGCCAGGACGCCAGGCCTCCCTCACCAGAGGAGGAGCAGCTCCGGCCACGCAACCGCAACTCTGCCGGTCGTGGCCTCTCCCGCCTCTTCTCCTCCTTCCTGAAGAGGCGCTCGCAGTGTGAGAGTGAGGCGGGAGAGAAGAACAAGGAAGAAGAAGAAGCTAAAGCCCCCATCGCTGACCCTGAACCTGAACTGAGGACAGAGGGAGAGGTCGCCCTGGACCAGCACTCAGTGAGCAGTGCTGAGGCTCAGGTCAGCCTGCATGTTGTGTATCTGTGTCTTCAGTACATCTAAAGCCCTTTTCAGACATGGAATACGTTAAATTGCTGAATTCGTTGAAGTAATGACTCTTTAATATTCAGACATAGGGAACTTTTACATTAATGTTTCTTACAGTTTCATTCAGACATGAAAGAGAGAGAAAAAGAGAACACAGCAGTAAGTTAAAAATGTTTTCTGTTCTGGTCACAGGCTGCATCCCTGATAGATTTTAAAATGTATTTTGCTGTTGAAGCCTTAATGACTGTAGTCAGCATGAGGAAGGCTTGCCCTGTCACGAGGGTGCGGGAGAGTGGCAAATGCAGACATTTGAGATGGCACGATGATATCAGTGGTTTAATGACCAAAAATAGCTTACAGGCAAGTACAGGTAGGTAGACAGGCAAACAGGTAGACACGTAACAGAAAGGCAGGTAGGCAGGTTCAGGTCCGGGTTAGAGTAACAGAAAGATGAGAGCAAAAATGCACCGCAACATAACAACTAGAACAAACTTATGAAGGAACGAAGGATCTGGGCCTGTATATGTAGAGCGTGGCTTATTAGGGAATGATATGCAGGGAAGGCCAGGCAATTGCAGAGCAGATGAGGGAATTGGGAACAGGTGTGAAGATGGGGGGCAGTCAGGTGATGGGGAAAGGAGGGAAAGTCCGAGGGCACGTCAGACATTGTTGCAGCAAGCCAAGTTTTGGTTTTGGCTGACATTGGCATTCACTACCCGATAGCTAACTTTACTGGATTCCTACAAGATTAATAAAGTATAATAATAAACTGATCAACGCCCGGGGAACTTTTTGAGCTGTCACTCAAAATCTCATTAGCTGATGGGGACACACATCTGCTCATGCGAGAGGTTAGTGTAAGAACTGCAAACAAAAAGTCAGGCACCGTAATCGAGAGAGCTGGCAGCGTAGCCACAAAGCTGACAGTGAGGGCAAAAGTCTGATCAGTGAGAAAGAAGCAGAGGGAACTGTAAACAAAAGACACTTTATCAAAAAACTAAAAGACCAGTAGTTTACACCATTACACAAATAATTACTTTGCAAGTTATAGGTTTTACTTTTGAGATGACATTTCTTTGCTTCAGTGAGTTTTATTCTCTCTCAAATTCTTATTTGTGTTTGGCATTTAATTAGTTTTGTTTGATTATATTGTCACAAATCTGATTCCATAAAACACCTCCTGCGTAGACAGAGTATAAGGGAAACACTGCAGAGGTTGTAATTCATTAGTTTTCATTAGTTCCCTCAAGTGTTTTAATGTCTTGTGGCTGTTACACCCCTTTATCACTTAGTTATTGCATGTGTCTGTGCCTCAAACCACCTGTCCTTCTCTCCAAGATGCATACGTAATTTTACTCCCAAGTGTAACTACGTCAGTCAGCAGTCTGTAGAAGTAGTCTCTGTGTGGGTGATCTGTATAGGTGAGGGAGCGGTGTGAATGAGAGCCCATGAAGATGAGCAAAGGATTTTTTCAGGATGACCAATTGTTTTTAAGGCTTAAAAATTATATTTCCAATGTTTTTCAACAACATTTGACAACATTGATGGAAAAATCATGAAATTCAGGCAGCAATTGATTAATTAGTTGGAGCTGTAGCACCTGTTATAGCTGTCATTCAATATAGATTCATTCAACATTGTTTTGATGTGATTTCTATTGTCCATATTTACATAACAACCATTGCTAAAATGACCATTAAGGCACACATATATGTAAACAGATTAATATCTTTGGTGGTAAAACTGCCAATAGTCAAGACTAAATCTCTCTGTAGACTGCCGTGTAATCAAAGTGTCTGTGTCAGGCTGTCCAGGTAGAGAAGAAAGAAGCTGAGGAGGAGGAGGGTGGAAAGGACAAAGAGAACGACAAGGAGAAAGGAGAGGAAGCTGCCCTGGAGAAGGAGGATAAGGAGAAGGAAAAGGAGGAGGAGAAAGAGTCCGGTCCTGAAGGAGGTAGTAAGGGAGAGAAGGAGGAGAAGTTGACAGAGGAGGAAGCCAAAGCTCCCAGAGCTCCACGCCGGCCCAAGACCATGCAGATCAAAGTCACCCTGCTGGACGACACTCTGTATGAGTGTGAACTGGATGTAAGAGCATTTGTAATTTATTATTTTTCCATACATCATGCACACACAAAAGGAAAATTCAATTTCAGCTGGTTAAATTATCATGTTTTGAGATGTCTCCCAAGTCAAGTCAAGTTATATAGCCAACAAATAACAAATTTGCCCCAGGGGGAGTTCCACAACTGAGGGGGCCTGGACAGCAAAGGCCTGGGGTCTAATTTATAACCTTTGCGTATGCACAAAACGGGGCCTGAAGTGTACAACACTTCCAACGTAAAAGTTGTGATCTATAAAAATAAACCTGATGGGAGAATGTGCTCACCTGTAAGTAAACTCTGACCCATGCGTACAATCATTTTGGAGACAGGGGAAATTGGCGACGCAGATGGTGAGCTGGTGAATTGAAGCCAGACTGTATAATGATTCCTCTCACACATTTAATTTCTCTTAATATCAATCGTTAATTATAGATCCACATTATCATAAACATTCAATAAAGTCAAACAAAATCCACTTAGTATTTCATCAGTGCTTTCTCACCATCATATTCCCCACTGCTGGAGTGCAGAGGAGAGGGCCAGACTGTATGGTAACTAACTGGTTGTAGAAATCCAAGATTACATGAAATAGCATTAAAGAATTGCAGAACAGAGCATCAGTAGTTTTTATAATATCTTCTAATACTATGCATATCACCAAGTATGATTTTAATTATATTAAATTGCTTTAGATTCTAGATTGTGTTCAGAGGCCTGACGAACCCTTTCCAACTTTTGTGACGCACCTGGTGGGGGAGTTCACACTTTTGAAACACCCACCCACCTGTTTCTGAGATATAGATTGAGATTATACAGCGGCATGTGTCGGGCCAATACAGACTAGCACTCTATGGTTCTACTCTAGGGTCGATTTCTGAACTGCTGCTCAAAGCTCATGAATTACACTTGGCTTTAGGCCCAGTGTCCTTGGGGATGCCTGAACCCAGCTCCCGAAGCCTGCCACGCCAGAAGCTGCACTGTTTTAAATGCCTGACCCAGGGTGTGACCACTTGTAATTACATGAACTGCAGACAAGAGAAAGGTGGATTGAAGACAGAGACAAGTCAAGACTCCTGTGACGTAGGTGATGACAGATCAACATCCAAACTGGACCCAGGGGCCCATCCACACAGGTACCAAAAATACAAGCGCAGCAATTCGAGAGGGTCTAACCAAAACAGCAGCAGAAACTTTTCTGGCACTAGCCCCTCACTCAACACAAGCCTGGCAGTCTAGGTCAGCCTATGAAAACACAGGTTCTGGTTGACGACGTCTGGTAGCTATAATGGATTTGGGAGCCACTGTCTCAGTGGTGCACCCCTCAACCCTGGTGCAGTGCAGAATATCGGAGGACAAGGTCAGACCTTGGGACTTTAACCCTGTGGAGCTAGCTGTCTCAAAACACTGTTCCATCTGGACCAGTCTGGCTTCAGATCCGACTGCTGGGACAGCTGTTCAGCCACTGACTGGCAGTCATCCCTGACCTGTCCTGCCCTATCCTTTTGGGGACTGACTTCATGATACCAGCTGATGTACATATGAACTCAGCCACGGGGAGGGTATGGCTAGGGGTAAACAGTATGTCTGCTCTAGAGCTAACTGATGAGGAGTTGAGAGACCTAGATGGTCATAATGCATTCCAGAGCCATGATGAACTAATGGTGAGCATTCACGACAAAGTGGGGGACGCTGCTCTGTCTGAGACAGAGAAAGCAGAGCTCTCACAATCTCTGGAAGAGTTCTCCCACCTGTTCGACGGTAGACTGGGCCGCACCACTCTGGTCGAACACACCGTAGATATGGGGCCAGCTAAGCCAGTGTGCCTACCACCCTACCGCACTTCTCCAGAGAAAAGGAGAATAATAGGAGAACAGTTCTCCAAGATGCTGACCGACTGCTGGCCTGTTTTTACAAGGGTTCACTGTCTTGTGTTTTGTTCTGATTAGGGACCTGTTTCCACACAAGGTGTTCTTTCTAACCCCAAGTGGTTAGTTTTTGGTCTGGTGTTTGGTTGACTGAGTAGCTAAAATGTAAGCACATTGAGCGTTTTTGTTGGGTTCTCTTTTTTTTTTGAAGATTTTGCTATGGGCCTCCGTGTTTGAAAAAGCCTTCAATTGTATGTATACCTGCAGAGTGTTGGACATGGGGATACTGGTTTTGAGCGTTGTGCTGTGGAATTCTCTTTATTTTCATTGTAGCACTTTGTGGCGGTATTATTTGTGTACCCTTTCCTGTCTAGTGTGACCCGAGGACGTCCCTTGTTTTAGAGGGGGGAGATGTAATGATCACTGCCTGGGTCTCTATATAGTGAGTGACATCAAACACCAGCCTTGAAGAGTCGCAGTTTACTTTTGTTTTGGGAAGACGCACGTCTGAGCTGTTATTGCTGGTTCTGTGTTATAAGTCTCTTTTTGGTTGCTGAAACCATGACCTGTACCACAACATCTGCCCTCAATAAAACTACAGCTAAGGTAATGAAGATTTTTGTCTGGTGTCCATCCATTCTACTAACGACTCCCTGGAGATCATCATTCATGTGGTGCTTTGTATTGACCATTTATGGTTGAATGTGGGTGCATAGAGGGTGGAATATGAGGCTGATCCACGTGTGCACATTTCCAGGTGGGCTTTGAATCATAAAGGGAACATTGCCTGCAGGTGTGCGTACGCACGGTTTTATAAGTCTGATTTGTTTTTGCTGTATGCCATTTTCAACTTTTGTGCACACGTACAGTTTTAGTATAGATCCTACAAACTCTTTTATAAATGAGACCCCTGGTCAAGTCTATATTTTGGAAATATTAGTAGGGCCCTGCCTGAGGATTTCAAGCACTGATCAGGCTCATAGGGAGTTAGCAGATCACGGATATAGAGAGGAGCCTGACCATGCAAGGCTTTAAAAACGAGCAGTAAAATCTTAAAATCAATTATGAAACTCAAAGGTAACCAGTGAGGGGTATTTATTATTACATCAAATGTAATAATACAAATACAGAAACCAGTTCTATGGGCTTTTAAAAACAATTTGACTGCTCAGCAGTTAATAAAACCCTAATCCTGAAGCCAAGTGGATGACTCGGACTCAAATGTATTGTTGGATTACTCTCGAGAAAGTATTTGCTATCATTTCCTGTGTTGTATGCCAACAGTTAAGCTCAGCAGTTTGAACAAATACATTGTCCACACTAAACCAGCTGGTATCACACAATTCAGATGTTGTCATAAAGCTGTACGTTTATGTTTATGTTGATTTTGTCAGACGACTTTAGAATCATAAGATAGTGATTCAACAGTAAAACAGTGTAAATTACATTTCTTTGCATTTCACATTGTAGCTCTTTGTCATATTTTGGAATGATAATCACCTTGGGTTGCAGTTATTGTTGGATGGTTTGCAATCCCATATTTCTTTGTTAGTTTGAGTTATTTCTATCCACAAGGCCCCAGAAACCTGGCCGGTATTTCAGATGAAGGCCTATTGTATCAGACTACTGTTCTGATTGACTACTTTTTGAACCCCCTCTCTACAAAACATGATAAAACTTTTTCATCAGTCCTGTCCCCAAACCCACCAAGCTTCTTGCAGAACTCTCTACAGACTACATACCCTCATGCAGGTCCTCATCAAACTGCAGACCAAAGGATCCATGTCAGGTACAGCACTCACTGCAGCCATTATCTGGTTCAAGAAAGAAAGGGGAAACACCCGTTAAAGGTCCTCTCGATGGCAGATAACCTTATCTTCACAAATGCTGCAACAACCATCTCCATCCAACTACTACCCACAGGAGGATTTGCCACAACAAAGGCACCCCACCCATACTTTGCAAGATCCCTCTTCTTCCCAATCAACAACCTGGGACAATGTGCCACAAGCCCAGGGGCATAAGAGAAATGAGATAGTGCTTTAACTAGATCCATGACTTTCCACTACCAGCTCCAACAAGCATCGTTCATCTGGTAACACAGACTCATGCAACCCCCAAAATCACAGAGCAACTCACAAAACCCCCTACACACCACTGACCCAGCTGTCTTATCCCACAATGGCCTAAACCCTTCATTTTCAATTAACTCCTCACAGAGATGCTCTTTGAATGTTCCTACCATTATCTGTTACTGAGGTTTCACTGTCCATAACCACTGCCATTTTCTTCAGTTGTCAAACTGCAACCCCTTAGACTCAGTCTTTCTCCTCCACTAGACAAAGACAAGTGCAGACCTGCCACAAAGATAACAAAGATAACAAAAATGCCAATTGGACCATCAAAAACCTATTACTGATTACTGACAGATTTTAATGATGGGTGATTCCAATGTTTCCTAACTCAGTGATCAACTTCTCACCAAGACTAGGGGACAATCTCAAATCAGACAACACACATTGGATGGCTAGTACTGTAAGGGAAATGTGAAACCACTGCAAAGCGTTTTTAGGGTTGGAAACTTTCCATCCACAACCCAATCCCACCAAGTGACAAATAAGTCATACATCTCTCCTCAAATTTTCAGCTAAACTCAGTGCAACACCAATTACTGAGGAAGGGTTTCTCCTTCATTCCCACTCCTACCTCTTTTAAGAATAAAAGACAATCATTGGCAACACACTGTCCTCTTTCTGGTATCACTGACGCCTAAAGCTCTGCACCTTTTTGAACACCATTCTGATAAACCCCTTCTCAGTCATGTTCAGCACATTACTGAATACATTGTCTTGTATGTGATGTCAGGTCTGTTACATCAATTACATTTTTCAGTGTCTTGTTCCCTTCCCTATGTATGTTTGTGTCAGAAACATGCCAAAGGCCAGGAGCTGTTCATGAAGGTGTGTGACCACCTCAACCTGCTGGAGAAAGATTACTATGGCCTGGTCATCTGGGAGACGCCTACCATGAAGGTGAGCTGGATTCTGGATGAAACTGTCATTAGTTAGTATCAATCCAACAATCCCAAACTCAGTATTCCATTAAGACAAGGAAAAGGCAGCTCTTTATTAGGGCTGTCACAATCATGACATTTTAGTTGACAATTAATTCATACAAATAATTACAATTAATGATGTCTTTTTTTGTTCATGTTATGCCACACAGCGGTGCTGTTGTGTTTGGCTTTGCAACTAGGCCTAAATACATGTTGTTAATTCAGTGGCTGCTCTTCGAAATGATGCGGCTGTTGACAAAGGAGTGTCAATTAATCAATTAATCTTCAAATAGTTTGCGCACGTGCACATTCTGAAATCATGTTTCACCTCTCGCTCTGCTGCACATAGATTTATTTTAAATAGCTTGTTCTGAAACTCATTTTTATGTGAATTATTTAAGTAGAAAAGCTGGATGGAAGTGAAAATTTGACAAAACTTCCACAATACCGCTAAAAAGGTTTTACATTCGCTTGTTTTTTTCCTTTTGTTGATAAAAAGTTTATGCGACAAATAGACGATGGAAATGTACTTGTCGAATAAATAATGATGTAGCGAATATTACATGAGAAATCAGCTGTTTGGTCTGATTACATTGCACAACAATTCTAAAGT
>LKNJ01002610.1:0-21362 GCA_002120245.1 Maccullochella peelii
TATAGGATTCAGAAAAGAAAGATAGAACTTAATAGGATCACATATGACATGCATTGTGTGAGAAAAAACTAAAGACAAGACAAGAAAATAAAATTGTAATGTTAGAGCAAAAGAAAATATCCAGTGTAGGGACTTTGGCATATTTAGTAGCTACATTGCTGTAGGCATACTGTGTATTACAACTAGATAATGAAACCTCATGAGAATTTAAAGTAAGTTGATTTATTCATTATTATGAGCAAGCATCTATAATTTATTGGACTTTACAACTATGAATAGTGATTATAACTCAATTATCCAGTTCTCTACCTCTACTTTATAACCTAACTCCATAAATGTCTTTATTTTGACCTCTCTTTTCTTTTCCTGCAGCTGGACAGAACATACACTGGGCTGCAGACACTCGGGGCAGAAACTGTAAGTTATAAATGTTCCCTCAGTTTCCTGCAGTGAATTTTCTTTCTCTGAGCTTTTCTCTTACAATGGGCTATATTTGTTCCAGGTGGTTGATGTGGAGCTCCATAGGAACTCCCTTGGGGAGGACTACATTCCTCAGCCCTCTTCCTCCAAGGTGACTCACAGAGAGGCCATCCCCATGTTGGCTGCCTCCCTGGCCCAAAGTTATGGACGCTCCTGTTCTCCCATCTCACATGATCCCAGTGTAGACAAAGGTACACACACACACACAAACATTTATCTTTTTAAACATGATCATGAAAAAGTATATTTATATTTTAGCAATTAAACCTATTAGCATTGTCTTTCCCCAAACCAGATTGGACCAGATTTCAGTGGTGCCACAGTCTCTTGTACAGGATACGTTGTAACTCTGAGTAACTGAGTAATGATAAATGAAATACTCTCTCCTATTTCCTTCTAGGTTTCATCAAAGCAGAGATGGGGAGGTCAGCAGGTGGCCTTAGCTCTAGCCTCACCGCTGGTGAACGCACCCCAACCCGACCCAAAGTGGGTGACAGGATCACTCTGGGTTCTCATGGCAACTCTGCGTTCCAGCCTATCACAGCCAGCTGTAAGATTGTCCCACAAGGACAGCCACCCAGCCCCGCTGAGTCTCCTGGGAAATCGTTCCAACCAATCACCATGAGCTGTAAAATAGTTTCAGGTAAATGTCTCCACCCGGTGGCCATTTCTCTGCGTTTCTAAAAAAAAAAATGTTATAGCTGTGCATGCCACCTTCTTCATAAATAAGACATTTTATGAAATTGGATTTTGTCATTCAAATGTCAGAATTTTAAGTTACACCCTTTCACCTTCACTTTTAAAACTCTTTTATTTTAGATTTATGCAGGTGAAATACAAACAACGCTAAGAAATGCTGACAGCCAACACTTGACTGTGTTGATATTAAACTTTGTCAGAGTTCCAATATTCACACTATTGTTCTGTCCCATGTTTTTTGCACACTTTGTTCCCTGGCACTGATGCTCATTCTTCACTTGGTGTAATTATTTAAAATGCAGTCATTGTTAGGAATATGCCGTACTGCCCGGGAGGGAACAAGACTTCTCATGAGTTCCTCCAGGCACACATTTGCTGTTGTAGGCAAAAGTTGTAGCAATGGTTTCTGCAGAAAATTTAAAAATGTTTCTACATCATCTGACTTTGCTAAATCTGCATCATGGATAGTTTTAATTTGGGCCAAACTGCCACCAAGACATTTACGTGTTCCTATATCACATAGCATTTTTCATACAGGGTTTGTATAAAGTCTTGAAAGTTTGGAAAATGCTTAATTTTAGCCGTTATGTAAAGTTTAGGGATACGCTTGAATTCCAATGTACTCCTTGAAAAATGCTTGATTTTCAACATAATATGGTGTTTCATCTCTTCACAATCACTGATGTAAACCAAAAATCTTTTAATATTTGGAATGAAACGTTCCCGTCGTCATATTTGTTTGTTGTCTCCTGTCATTTATAGTAACAATTTAAATGTGATGATAAAGGCTTTGAGAGTCTGGACATTTTTGGTTTAGGTACCTTGAAAGTGCTTGAAAAGTGCTTGAATTTTACTCTTAAAAATCTGTACGAACCCTGTTCTTATATTCAGATTTCAAAGCAGGTGTATGAAGTCTGGGAACCCCCTAGCAAAGCAAGCATATATGTTTCAATGTTGCATAAAAGCCTGTGATTTTATGTGGTTGCACACATTGTTTCACCCATTCTCTTGAAAGAGGTTCTATAAAAAATCTCATTTGGCATGGTGTTTCACAGAGTTAAAATGATATTCACCCAGCACTCACAATTTGCACTGAAAAACTTTATTTGGGCTAAATCACAACAAACTCCAAAGCATTCATGTACTTGAAGCTTTTTCCATGGTCATTTGTTATTAACCTCCTTAAAGAGAATTATTCATCCAATATTCTGTGCACTTTCTCCCCCACAGGGTCTCCCATCTCCACCCCGAGCCACTCCCCGCTGCCTCGCACACCCACCACCTCCACCCCTGTCCACAGCAAGCAGAGCTCTTCGGCAGTGCTCAACAACCCTTATATCATTGTTGACAAGCCAGGTCAGGTGATTGGCATGGCTTCCTCATCCGCCGCCTCCACAGGTACACATCTCCTACTCTGTGTCAAAGTGCCGCTTGAAATCGGAAGTGGACCTGCAGCGAAATTGAGAAGCAGTGTCTGAGCCACCCACATAGAATACAAAAATGGATGTGAGGAATGTACTCTATAGCGGAACAGATGATGAACAATACCCTCTAGACTCTTTCTCTTTCACTCTCTCTCTCTATTTTGGTACTTTTTTCTTGCTTGTCCTCTTTCACCCCCTTGTACTTTCTTATCTAGCTCTTTGTGCTACGTCCCTTCTGTTGTTGTTTTTTCTCTCTCTCTGTCCCTGTGTCTCTCGTTTGTCCCTGGTTTGCACTCATAAAATATCACATGTGGTGAGCCAGCAGGATGGTTGTTGGATGAAAGGTAACCATGGTGACTGAGCTGCTGTGTTTTGTGTGTGTATTATTTCCCCATAAACAAGGTGTGCAATTCTCTGGAAAGTTCACTGTCAGTTGAAGCAGTTGTGCACTTCATGCATGTTTCACCCCATCATGGAGCAGAGTCATCTTACATCACCAAGGCTGTTTTATTTGCTTCCTCAAATCAGCAGCGTCAGTTCATATTCCACTCAGGAGCTCTTTCCCCTTGATTGCTCACTCGCTCTCAGCCACTCCCACACTTCCTCCGCAAATGCACAGCTCAACCAGATCTGGCAGCAGGACTGGAGTGCTTTAAGTGATGTTTTATCAAGCTGGATGAGGTTGATGTGGGTGTTGTGGCTGATTCACCAATCCTAAAACAAATTTTAATGCAATAGGTAAAGAACCAAACTTTAGCAGTGCTCGGCTTTGTGAGTAAATGCAGCAGCCAAAGCTTGGCTTCAACACCCACGCTGAGCAACCCTGGCAGGAAACTGTCACCTCTCACCACAATGGCCTTGATGTCTGTGGAAAAGATGGCAGGAGCTGCAGTAAGCCATCACCAGTACTATAATCTCTTCCATGACTTATTGTGTTTTTGTGTAAATTACTCCACAGGAAGCCCCTCAGCCAAACAGTCTGTTGCTCAAGGGACTCGATCTCCAGCCCCCAAAGTTCACACTGGCACTTTCCTCTCCTCAGGGGTGAAGGTGAGTTGATAGTCTTAATGGTGTCACTCTTTAACATGAATTCTTACAAGCTAAGACATCTTTTTTTACTGATCTGTTCCCACCAATGTGAAGATAGTCTGTCCCTGTGGTATCTGTATCTTTAACAAAGCAAGATGGTATTAATAGTAAGTCAGGGTGCTATCTTCAGCAGATGTGAGTGCCTTGGCAAGCTATTTAAATGGGCCATCACTCTGAAGATTGGGGGGGGGGCAGCTTTGCAGAGAGAATTGCATGGTTCTGTTTCACTCAGTGTCAATACCCTGCTATAAAATCCTCCCACTCCCACATGCTCATCATCCCATCATCATCCACAAAGAATGAAATATGATTTCACTCAAAATTTCTGTTTTATCACAGTGGTACTCTCATTGGCTCAGATTCTACAGTTGTTTCTGTTGTAGTCTGCTGGCATCTGCTGTAGTACTAAAGGCCAGGGCAGATGGGGACAGATGGGGAATAATAAAACAGCTCCTTGATGAATAAATGATGATGCTGATTTTCAGAAATCTGTTTTAAGCAACAAATCTCTTCTCACTGCTATCTGTACACGGTTGAAAAAAAATAAGGGGAACTTACTTTTACGGTCAAAATGTATCATATTAATCACTAAATTATGCATTTTTAATTAAAGAGTAGAATTTACACCAAATATAACAGCTGCAATATTTACATCCTGTTGTGGCCTTCCTGTTAAAATCCTTCTCTCCATGTGCACTTCTTGTGCAGGTTATTATCAAGCAGGAGCCAGGGGAAGTTTCAACACAGCAGCAGCAGATGGTTTCCACAGTAACCAGCCAGCAGCAACCTGCTGCTACAGCAGCTCACCAGTTTGTCGCAGTGAAGGGAGGTCACATGATCTCCATGTCAGCCCAGAAGCAGGCAGGAGGGGCCACAGGGGCCACAACTAGCAAGGTCAGTCTCTCTTGCATATACCCACACATCCTTACACAGAAGCACAGCTCATTTACATGTTAATAGAGATATATGTGTTGTCAAAAGTTACATTTGGCACTTCTCTCTCTTTTCCAGATTTTAGGCATTCCTGTTAGCTCAACGCTTCAGTCTGCAGTCAAACAGGTGGCTATCAGCAGTGGACAGATTTTGGTTGCCAAGGGCAACCCTTCTGTCTCCAAGGTGATGGGTGGCAAGCAGGTTTTGGCTCAGGGAGTCGCTAAAGCAATCGTCAGCGGAGCCAGTGGCATTTCTGGTCAGCAGGCTGCTGCCAAGGCGGCTGGTGGTTCAAGTGGCAAGAGTGGAGGTCAGAGTTCACACACACATACAAGTGACACTAAGGCAACATCATTCATTGTACAAGTACTATAATAACGATAATAATGAGAAAGTTAATTTTCTGAATCAAAGGCATATAGAGCCTATTGTACTGATACGCTTATACTTGTGCCGAAGTGTGACTTAAAACATATTAGAAGTGAAGGACAACGCATTAATATTGCATATTATTATTTCATTTTCCATTTGGAGTACAGTTTCAGAGGTGGGTGAATAATTTTTTTCTTTCTGTGTATGTCCTTAGTGATGGCTACTCTTCAGCTGCCAGCCAACAACCTGGCCAATCTGGCCAACTTGCCTCCAGGCACCAAGCTCTACCTGACCACCAACAGCAAGAACCCCTCGGGGAAGGGCAAGCTGCTTCTCATCCCACAGGGAGCTATCCTCCGAGCCTCCAGTGCAAGTGAGACATGCTACATCCTATATTCATCTTTTTAACTACAGACCTTCTAATATGATACTCTGTTGTGGCAGCAAAACACATAAAATGAGCCAGCAGATTGTCCAGGAAGCCCAACTTAACCTTGGGGTTAAGTTGGGCTTAGAGCCGACACACTAGACAGTAGGGTAAAACTCATTAGCATAGCAACAACACTAAAACCTACTCAATTAATTCAGCTAGGACACTTGTTGTTGTGAATACATAAATATCAGGTCCTAAAATACTGTACAACCTGAACTTTTTAAAAAGTGTTTCCAGGAACAAAAAACACTGTCTTTTATTTGGGCTTATCAGATAAGTGAATGTCCAAGTGAGTGCAGAAAGCCTGAGAATAGTTTGCCATCTTACTATGCAATGCACCTTATATTGCAAGGTTTTATGAATATAATTCTCTTTTCCTTGTGTGTCTCTTAAATGGAAGTTGGAGATTGGTAGCTTTGGGAATGGTTTGGGACTAATTGAAACTAATACATGAGTGTCTAGGTGATTCAGAGTTCGGAGTTAGTGTCCCAGCCAAATAACTTTTGCCCTGACATTTTCCTCCATGCCTCAAGCTGTAGACAGCTGTATTAAAAAATGTTATTGCTCTCGGCTTGTCGTGAAGTTTGGGGAAAGTAAGAAACCCACTTCTCAAGTGACTTACAGAATTTGGCTGCTGCACTATCTTCTGGACAGTGAGTCAGTCATAATCATCTGTTTCTTTCTGCAGTTTATTTAACGTGTACTGCGAGCTTGAATCCCTTACACAGCACACTTCCTGTCAAATTGCAACAAGATTAAAGATATTTAGCAGCATCCCATAATATATTTGGAAAAAAAAAAAATATATGCTTCAGAATCATTTGTCTAAGTAAAATATGCTTTTTTGAAATTACTCAAATGAATGAATAGAAGATAAGCTGTAATTTGAATAACAGGATTGTTTATCAGATTTGAGACTGATGATGTGTATGTGGCTGTCTGTAATTTAGGTCAGCAGTCCCAGAGCAGCTCGTCGGCAGGCGCTGGGGGCTCTCAGACCTCCTCCTCATCCTCTTCCTCTTCCAGCAGTCTGCCTTCCAATCTCTCCTACACGTCCTATATCCTTAAACAGACTCCACAGGTGGGTAGAAACACATTTACGCTATAATACAAACCTTAGAGACATGCATACCCTGTTATAAAAATGTTCTCTTTGATCTCTTTTGTGTCGTCGTGGATTCTCATTTTTGTTTATTAGAGCATTTAGTATTTATTTGCTGGCATATTTTGAGCAGTATTTTAAGTGCTTTATCAAAGTCTGTAGGAAACTGAAGATGCTTTCACATTATCCATTTAATACTCCTCACCACAGTTACAAAAACAGATTTTAGATTTTACTCCCTTAAAGCATGGCAAGACTTGCATACGCAGTCTGCAAATGGGGTTTCTTTCCTTGGGGAATCTCAGATTTTTATATTCTAGTAGAGAGGTCGAGCCTGGTATGTTCTTAATTAGACACATTCATTATAGCAGCATTGATCCTGCAGTCAGCTTTAGTACAGTGCTGTCTGCGCATTTAGCCATCAGCATATAATGAAGTTGTCTGCAGAGGTTTCCACCTACATTTAAAGTAAGGATCTGGGCTGTGTTTCCTAATAATGATCAATCTTCATGGTTAAGAGTGTTTTCGAAGTGTGACTTTTACAAATGTTCTTAAATGTATTGTTTATATCTCCCTAAAGAGCTAGTGCGTGTGCACACACACACACACACACACACACACACACACGCTCCAGTTAAAAGCTAAAAAGATGGCTAATTGAATTTTCTGTAAGCTATTAGGATATATATAAGATGAAACCGTTGATGTAATAGACACATTTCATCAGAGTCATCATACCCTGCACATTATGAAAATGTACCTTAATGTACTGTACAGCATCAGATGGGTTACATATACAGGTTTAAATAGGAGACTGCACTCTACCTAGCTGCATTTAGACCACGACTATTCCATTGACTTTGAATTTAATCAAAGTAATATGTTGGATTTCTACCCTAACCCTAACCCTGCTTGTCCATTTTACCCAGGGCACGTTTCTGGTTGGCCAGCCAGCCCAGGGTTCAGGGAAGCAGGGAGGTTCCAGTTTGGCAGGTCATGCAGCATCATCTCCAGCAACTGTTACCCAGCAGGCCATCCGGGTGACTGCTGGACAGAAGGCGGCCATCCTGGCTCAGGTCAGTATGGGTAGCAAGACTGAGGGCAGGACTTTACTGTACTGTACTGTACTGTACTGTACGTAGTTACCAGTGTTGTTTTGTTTGTGGCCCTTTACTTTTTCACAAGCACTAACAACCCAGTTTTGACACAGTTAAGACCTTCAAGCACTGTCTGATATTAACTGGCTTGTCTTTGGGGTATAAATCACTGAGGATCTCCCAGGACAATGACCAGTACAGTTTTGAGACACACTTGAAGACCTCCTTTGGTGTTTGCCACTTTTGTTCCAGCTGAGCACCCCTGGCTGTCCTATTTACTCTTCTCACTGAAATATCGATTTTTTTTTTCTTCCCCCCTTTCTTCAACCTCATTCTTTCGCACTGCTTCACACCACTTCTCTTACAGTCTGTGTTTGCTGCCCTCTTAACTTTGACAGTATGTGACCCCATTATGCTTCCAGTCTGGCACCACAGTCCTATCGAATCTCAGAGTTTACAGGTTAAACTGATGGCGGAAAAGGCTTTCCTATTTAATGCTGTCTTTGGCAGATGGTAATAGAAAGCAAAGTTTGTCACTTGAATGGTGCCATGGAGTGATCATAGGGAACCTATTAGATAGTATTTTCTTGTTAAAATATTTCATAACTAAACCATTTGCATTAAAAGCTTGTTACTTAGTATGGTATCCATGAACAGAGAAAAGAACATTAAAAGAGGGCTTAAAAAAAGAGGACTATACTGAGTTAAATACTATACTATGTTGCTATTGTAGCCTGTTTTCTCCCGAACACCACAATGTTGAGCAGTGGTAATGACCTATTCACACGCATAACAATGGTTTTTCCTGGTTTGTTGTGTCAGACTGAAATGGTTACTGTTTAGTTTGAAAACATAATTGTTCAAACGCTACATTTGAGTGTAGTCTGTTTTCCCAATATGTGAGTGAGTGGTTGATTGTAACAGTGAAGGACTCGTCCAGGCATCAGCTGGTGTAGCCCTGACTCACCCATGTGCTTCTGTTTACTCTGTTTGTCTTTACATAACAACGTAACCACTTTGCACTCCTGAAAATGTGCTGTGGCTGGTTACAGAATTGGTATTACAAGTAGCATCCACATTCTCAGTGTTTGCTGTAGGAAAAGGATTGAACTGTGTGGGTTTGTCAAAGTTTGGAAAGAAAGTTCACTTTGGATTTTGTATTGATTTACTAATGCCAATTAATCGTCTTCCTCCTCATTTGCTTCCTTGCCAGTTTTAACTATGTTCATGTAGACTGTTGTTGTGGACTGTAAGTGAATGGTTGCTCTTAGTTTCAAATCCTAAATTCAACTTTGGGATATCTATGATTGACAGGTGGTCGGCGGCTCCCAGGGGGCACAGGTGAAGTTGTCTGACGGCTCTGTTAAGACGGTAACAGCGGCGGCAGCAGGCCACTTGTCCAAGCCGGGGACAACCACACTGAGGATGACAGGCGGAGTCATCACTGCCACTAGCTCCACCCCCAGCTCTGTCAGCGCTGCAGCAGCAGCAGCAGCAGCCAGCCAACAGCAGGCTAGTTTTACAATTTTATTCTGCCTGACAGCTGTTTACTTTTTAAATGTAATTTTAAACCAAACAGCAGTATTCCTTTATGCTTGCAAACTGGTTATTTCTGTTATTTTGCCTAAGTGGTTAAATTTCCACCAAATCCAGTTTGATATAAAATATCTAGTTTAATATTTCCTAATTACAAAAATAATTGGTTTGAATGGGTTTTTTTGTGATTTGAGGATTATTTTCATTGTGAAGTAGATAATTTTGTATAAGGAATAATCCCCGATGATGAATCTTAATTTTTACACTTTTGTACGAGTGAGATAAATGTTGTAGTGATTTGCCACTGCAGTATGAACACATGGAAAACAGGAGTGATCTAGTGTGAGTACAGTAGCAAGGTCAGTGTTGTATTTATCAGAGAGAGCAGAGAGTCTAGATGGTGTGTGAAGAGCCTCAAGCAGTCCATCAGCAGTGATCTGGCTTTGGGTGATTACAACTTCCGAGTCATTGGCCAGGCCTCATTAACTTGAGAAATGGAAACACACAAAAAGACTTCCTTGAGGCTCCAACACGCAAAAACAAATATGTATACAGTATGTAACAGAGGAAAACACTGTGGAGATGTTGATGCAAACACAAAAGAAGAATACATCACTGCATTTCCTGTTTTGGAAAAAGAGACCTTTCAGGACTGTTAATTGAATTATGAGGAGAGAAATTGACTCTTTTGTCTTCGAGAATTCCATAAAACCAGTGACCTGATGAGTATGTCTCACTCTGGGAGTTGCACGGCACTGGAAAACAAATGACCAGAGCAAAGAAAAGAAAGTTAACACTAAATCTAAAGTCCTGCCACAGTGAATTTAATTTCCCAGCACTTCATCTCTCTCTTCTAAACTCCAATGTGTCCCATAAATAATTGTCATATGCTGTCATGTAACTGCAGGAGAGGTGAGATGTGTCACCCCATAAAATGTTTTTTACGCCTTGCCTTATAAAGTATTGAAAAAATAAGTGTTATGTAAATTAAAGTTATGACCCAAATAAACACATTTATTTAGGTGTTTTCAAATTAATTCACAAAATAGATCGTTGTAATTTGCCTATGTTGTTACATGGAGACATGTTATACACACGTCATCAGTCACCAATATTAATAAGTTGAGCGTCTTTTCAGTCTTTGCTGTACTTTGCTTAGTTGATTGACACACACATTGAAAGAGTGCAAAATGACAGTGTTTCTGTTGACTTGCTGGTTGACCATGTTTCTATGCGTTCCGTGCAGGCTGCCGATGGTGGGAAGTCTGCCTCCCAGCACCACTCGCTCCTGGTGCCCAACCAAGCAGCGGTAATCAGTGCAGCTAAGAGTGCCAGTGCTGCTGCTGGAGGCAGCCTGTCCAAGATGGCTGTGGCCACCTTGGTCAAGGGTGCTGGCAACTCTGCCACAATGACAAAGAGTGCTGCGGGTTCAACTGGAGCTGTAGTAACGGTTGCCAAAGGCATTACCAACATGCCCGTCATCAGCATGTCCAAGGGTACAGGGGTGGGGACTGTGGTGGGTGTGCCCAAAAGCAGCGGCACGTCGTTGGTCACTGCAGCCTCATTAGTCAGCGGAGTGGCAGCAGGGGGAGGGAAGACGGGTGCTACTCTCTCAGGTATGCAGAGAGAAACTTCACACTGCATTTATCACCTGGTTTGGATGTGTGAGAAGTTACATTATTTGAACTAATATAATACAGGTCCAGCCACAAACTCCTCTTCATCTGGAATGTATTGTGTTTCGTGCAGGTATGCTGAAGATCCACTCTGGAGGTTCCAGCTCCCAGCAGACAGTCTTAACCATCCCTGCCAACCAGCTCAAGCAGCTGGGGGTGGGCACCGGGTCTGGAGGGCTGCAGACTATAATCATGCCTGTTGGGAAAGGTAAGCATGCCTGAGACAGCCGTTTGAAACATTTGTTTAGACAGCACAACAATCTGCAACATAACTAGTTCATATGAAGTGTCTTTTATAACAAACAAAAAAAAGCGTGCATTCCAGATAGAAAATCCTCAAAAGTATAAATCACTTCTTAAAGTGGATTAAAGGCAGTAGCAATGGCATTTGAATAAAACCTTGACACTGATTGCTTTGTTGGTGTGCCACATCTTTCTTTCTACAAGTTTCTGAGGAACAAATGTTGAAATAAAGCATCTTGTTCTTTAAGAGTGTAAGACTATAGTAGCTAACAGCAACTTTATTCAGTTTATCTTTCTGATCTGAGTTTATTTTGCCAATACATGTGACTACATGGTGTGATTTATTTGAGACAAACATGCTATAGATTTTCCTCTCTGTAAATACATTTTTTTTTAAACACACGGTTGCAAAGTGTTTCTCACACACACGAAAAATAAAAATACAAAACACTGCACAATGAGAGACAGACCAAACTAAAACAAACCAAAACATAAAACAGGGATGGAGATCTATAAAAAGCATTGCTGTAGCTGTAGTAAACCATCTTCCTCCCCTCTCATTTTTCATCTTGCTGTTAAGCCTATTTACCTAATGGGCCATTGATCCATCCTCTGTGTGTGTTTGTTTGTGTGTTTGTGTGTGTGTTTGTTTGTTTTCCTCTGTGTATAGTAGTGTCTAAAGGCCCAGTCTCCAGTACTCCCTCCTCCTCTTCCACCACCCCTGGAGCAGCTGGCAGTCAGGCGTCCCCCTCCCTTGCCCTGCCTCTGGCACAAGGTGAGAGGGGTCCATCCCCACTCCACCCCCTCTCTCTTCTCTCATTCTTTCCCTCTTTTATTTCAAACCACTATTTTGTTCCATTTTGTCATGTGTTTTTGGTACTAGTGGCACAATAAAACAGTACAATACTGAGCTTTGGCACTGATACAAAAAGGAAACCTATTTGATGCCTTAATTTACTGAATGAATACATTTTTATACCAAAAAAGTTTAGTTTTACTTGAACAAAAGATGTTACTCTTCTCAAATGCTTCAGTGTTTAATACAAACAACAAATATGAACTTCACCCTCAAACTAATAGTGTGGATTTATTGAAATGAATCTTTCTCTCACACTTGGTTTTCTGCTGTCGCTCTGCTGCCACAGTGAAGACAGAGCCGGGTGCTGGCACAGCAGTCACAGCTGGTCCGTCACCCCCGGTGACTGCTCCTGTCCCCACTTCTGTCCACGTTGCCTCTGCAGCTACCACAGTCAAGCAGGAGCAAGGAGCAGATAGCTCTGCACATGACCTCATCAAGTGAGTGTGATAATAAGTCACGATGCTACTTTAACTTACAGCGCTTTAACAGATTCTTAGAAGAACAGATAATTTATTGTCTGTTAAGAGAAGAAAGATGCAAGTGCAGAAACAGACGCTGAGTCATCAACAGTGTTTTCATATATATATTTATTTTACCACTTAAGTGTCAACATCACCATTTTTAACTTGCTGAACTCAGTGAAGAAAAGTGTAGCTTCATTTATTAAAGCTATCACACAGCTGCCAGCATATTAACGGAGGGTTTTAGGAACACTTTCTCTTCTGGCAGCCATTTCAGTAAATATTTTCTTGTAGTACACCTGACACTTGCGATTCCCTTCTCAGCACTGAACACATAGAGACCATGATGCAGCTGCTGACAGCTGTCGTGAAGAAGTTCCCTCTGATTGTGCCGGATAAGAGTGAGTGAGCTTGACTTCCCTTTTGTATGCTTAAAAACCATCTCCATATATTAAAAAAGCTGATACACTGGGTTTTGTCAAGCCGTTAAATTCTTTGTTTGTTTGTTTGTTTGTTTAGCTGAAGACTCCCATCCATTCTGCGCCTCTTCAGCAGAACAGTATTATTCCTGGAATATTGGCAAGCGCAGAGCATCAGAGGTGACTTTGTTGTTTTGTTGTTATGTGTGTGTGTGTGTGTGTGCATGATGATGAATGCTGTACATTATCTGTGTCTTTGACTCCACTGAGGCTTTAAATCCCTCAAACTGCCGACAGTGGAGATGTACCTTACTTGAGAATGTTGTTCGGGAAAAACAGAAATGGAAAAAAAACTATTTTCAAATCAATTCAGCGTTTTCAAGCAAAAATGCCAAAAATCCTCTGAACCCCAGCATCTATTGGGAGGATGTGATAGTAAACTCAGTATTTTTGAGTTTTGGGGTGCTGGGAAACAAAACATTTGTAGACATCATGTTGGGCTTAAATTGTAAATTGTGATTTTTTTTTTTTCTTCATTGTTTTCTGGCATTTTATAGACTGAATAATTAACCGACTGACTGGGGAAATATTCAGCAGATTATTCAATAATGATAATAAACGTTAGTTGCAGATATTTTAATGTGCTAAACATTATTGGCTGTGTCTTTGCTGAGCTTTAAAAAGAGGAAGCAGGGTCACAGTTCTCCCAGGATTAAGTGTTATTTTGAACACACTTAACTGCTCTGCATGGAGAGCAATTTCCTTCAATGAAGATTTTATTTAACCCCATTAACATCTCTGGGTGACAGCACCCACTTACCAGCAGTTATCCTCCAGGTTCCAGGGTGAGGCCGTCTATAATGTCAGTGATAATTTGCATTGTTTGCAGTTTTGTTGTCTGTGTAATGTGTCTTTGTGCTCAGTGCCGGATTCCTGACTCAGCAAGCTTTCTGCTTGCCTCATGTTTCCCTGTCTATCTGGTCAGATGTGTATCTCTGCCGGGTTGTCTCCTCCCATCTCTTCCTAATGGGTTCATCAATAGCTCATACAGACCAGCCCATGTCTTAGCTCTCTGTTCTCTTTCTCTACTATAAAAGGCTCTCCGACGAGCAGGTCACTAATTTACTTTAGGTGACAGGGGACTCAAAGCACATCATTAGACAATACGAGGACAGGGGAAGATGGGCTGCAAGGTAGCCTGCATGTCAAGTCTTTGCAGTCACAAGATGTTAATCAAGGTCAAGCTGTGGATTTTAAGGCTTTTAGGCCTAATGTACAGTTTTACATAATAGATATTGGCATGTCTCTGTGTAGCTTCAGCGAGCGGTGGCAGTAAAGCGGGTTGTCCAGGATGTGTTGGACCGCTCGCCCCGCCTGCAGGCCCTCACCCCCCCAAAGACCAGAGAGGTGGTGCAGTGGTGCCGGCAGAGGGGCTACACGCCACCTGACCTCGAGCCCCAACGCAAGAATGATGACGAGTCCATCGAAGACATCCTCACGCAGATAGACAACGAGCCTGGTGAGTTTGTGCGTGTTTTTGGTGCATAGCTCCTACATGCAGATTAGGTACTTAGGCTTGTTTTTTTGCGATTTCACAGTCGACTCTTTTCTGTTTTCAGCAGCGCAAAGTGGATCAATACTTTCCCTTCAGTGTTGCATGTGTGGGTGTAGTGCTTCTGCAGTTACCAGTTAGTCCAGTGATATGTTTGCAGTCCAGTGCTGTGTGAGGGCAGCCAGTGTGCAGCCTCAGTGTTTTTGTTCAGCCGTGTTGTTATTCACAGGGAGTTCTTATTAATTCTGTCTTTTGTTTCCAAAGGGTGAGAGACGAGCTTAGCTCAGTGAGTCACACACTCGCCTGAGCCAGACAATATGATAATCTGAGTTTGTTTTCTCTTCGTCTCTCCTTCTTGCACATTTATAATTGTCGGATTGTTGAACTGGTAAAATGAGCCAATATTTCACAAAAGCAATCTCTGACATTTTCTCATCTTTCCTTTCAACACACAGCCACACATCAAGCCGCTGAGTGAAATACTGATGCGAGCACTGTTTCTGCTGCTTGTGATATGGTTAAATGTATATGTGAATCTGTCCGCAGAGTGCCCGACGACCCTGAGTAGCTGCGAGGAGCTGGTGCTGCGGCTGGAGCAGATGCAAGCTCTGCTGAAGACTGAACCAGAGGAGGTGTACGACGAAATAGTCGACATCGTCACTGTGACTCCTCCCTGCCAGAAACTAAAGGTCAAAGAGGAGGAGCAAGAGACTGATGAGGAGCCCAAGTTCTTCCTGGGTCCCTGCACATCTGCCCAGTTTGTCAGTGAAACAGCTCAGCAGGTCAGGAAACTCTCTGGGGTTTTGGAAGTGAAAATGCAGAGAGCGTTGATAAATTTAACCAATAACATTCTGGTATTGTGCTGCTTTTAGTAATGGATTTTTTTTTTTTTTAACTAGAAGAAGCTGCACCACTTTCTTCATTTTTATGTGACGACTCCTCTGTCTCTCTTAGATCGGGGTAACCTTCCAGCCAGTCGAGGTGGAGAAGAATGTGTTCGCTCCTGTAGTCGAAGCCATGATTTTAAAGGTCGGTCACTATACAGGCCAGAACAGAAAGTCGGCCTTTTACAGTAGCTCATTACCTCAACATACCCTTGACTAAAATGATGAATATACAGTATGTATGAGAAGATGTACACCCGCACAGTGTTGCGTTTTTCACCTTGTACTGTATGAGAGAGTGGGTTCTCTTTGTGACTAATGGTGTGTGTGTGTGTGTGTGTGTGTGTGTGTGTGTGTGTGTGTGTGTGTGTATACTGCAGGCTACTGAACAGTTTGCCAGTGACATCCTGAGAGAAGCTCTGGCTGGGGCCTACACCAAATCCCCTCAGAACAGGTCAGCTTTTTTTCTCTCTCTCTAACATGCAACCTACTTAGTGCTCCATTTTTCACTCGTCCATTATATCTTTGCTACTCAGATTATTATTATTATTATTGACTTGTCTACAACAAGAAAAACAATAAATTGTACTGAATGAATAAATATTCCATAATAATTGCTTCAGGACATTATTGAACTACAGAATTTATAGCAACTTAAATTGTCAGAATAATGTTTCACTTTACTGCTTTTGGTAGAAAACTGTAAAGACACAATATGGGCTATATGTTTAGCATGTTTGTTGGTTTTAACATGTTCTGAAAACAAATGTTAAAGGATGAGCCTGGCAATATTTCATATTTTTCTTATCATCAACAAATACCATTAAAACACCAAAACCAACCTTGAGTATTTTCTACATATCCAAAGCTTCATATATGTTTTATTCCTCAGAGCTCCACAAACTATTAAAACACACTGGGTGGCATCATTATTATGGTGAACATGGGCACTGTAGTTTATTTTGAGTCAATCCCACAACACACACTGTCCTGCTGCTGTTAACACTAGAGTACCAAATGTGTATTAATCCGCAGCTGCAAATAGTTCCAAACAAATACACTATTTACTCCTGTTTGAGTTTGTTAAAAAATATGTTTAGCCTTTCTTAAAACTGAAACAAATGTATTTATGAGCTGTTTTTCAAGATTTACTTCTTCAGTAGAAACTACCCTGTCCTACCTCAGGACTGAGGTAGGACAGGGTAGGGAAGTATCGAGAGACAGACTCATTGTTGGTGTTTTTGGGTTGCTGTTGGTGTTTAATTGTTGACGATAAGAAAAATATATAGATTAATGCCAGCCTTATCCTTTTAAAAGTTTTGTGTATGAGATCACTTTCCAAAAACATCTGAAATAAAAGTAATTATGATTACTTTGATTATCAATTCAGTTATGCTTTCTATTATTAGCAGTAATAAAAAAGGACTTAAATTAATATAGAAGCATTTTCCAAACAGTGTGCTTTGTGCTCTGTAGTAAATCTGCAAATACTGGTATCATCTGCCATCTTTAGGACCTTTGCATTTGCATGCAGAAACCAAAGAGTTGCACGTTCGTTTGTTTTTTTGGAACGAGTCATTATATGCTTTGGTTCCTCATCAGTAAATTCTAATTTTGAGTAGAGTATTCTGTGCGTTTTGTGCCGTTTGCATGCAGTAACACAGCGGGGCACTGAACTGATATAACAGACCTCAGAATACATTGATTCAGAGCTGAATATTCAACAAAGCAGTTAACGACATAAATATTCAGAAGCCAACCAGTGATGTCCCGGGGAGACTGAAACATATTTCCTGTGTGTTGCTCAAAATCCTGACTTTGTAACATTTGTGTTTGCAGGTCTCCTAGAGAGATCACAGCCATGAACATCCACCAGGCAGTCGGTAGCATCCCCACCTGTGACTTCCTCACCAACACGCACATGGGTTACCTGTCTAAGGACAACTGAGGCATAACAAGAATGACGTTGACTGGTAACTGACACATATGGAGACGTGAGGAGACTGTGGACTATGTGGACATTTCACACCTGGATGTAGTCCTGCTGCTTCAGGTTGCGCAGTAATAACTAATGTACTGTATTCATTAACTTGATCATAGAAGGGCTCAGCTTGCTTCTCACAGCAGCTGCACAGCAGCAGAATAACAAATGATTCTAATACTCTGGGTATATTGTAACATTTTAGTCCTAATTTATCGAGAGAAGCGACACTGTGGAACTGGTGTAATTTGATTTTGAGAGGCAGTTGTGCTCTCACTTACCTCATAACAAGATTATTTTAATGATGAAGTGTTTCCTGCCAGACAGCCAGCTAGTCATCAGGGAAATGAAGCCTCAGTGACTTACAGGGCTATATAATAACATCAGACAGCTGTCCCCTCCTTCATTCTTCATCCTGCTGTCACGTCCCCTGAACTGGGAACAAGATTCAGTTCACCAGCATCGGTGAACCACAGATTTAGAGCAAGTTGGAAACACTAATGAACATCTGCGTATTCAAATTCTCTATCAGTCACGTAGATCGTAATGTCTGGTGGGGTACTTTGGGCAAAGTAAACAGAGAGATTCTTCCAAAAGTGTCACTGCCGTGGCAACCAATGATCTGTCATTACGAACATCCTTTGATGTATTTCAGTGTTACCTGGCAGAGGCAGTTATGGCTCTTGCAATTCCCCTGTTTTCTAAGGCTTCTTCAGAAGAGGCAACTGATTCATGTTACTTATTTTTAAGTTGAGCTCGTCATCAAATCCGTTGAGAAACCACATGTCTGACTCTTAACAAGTTTCAGGTAATAGTCCAATGAGCGAATCATACTGTCATTATGAATTCAAGACATTACTCTCAATATTTATCTTCTCTCCCTCATGAACCAGGTTTGATAACCAGTTAAAAGTGCTTTTAAGTGTTCTCTTTAACAACCATAATGTGTCAGTCATGTAATGTACACAGTGTGTATGACCAATATGAAATAGATGGTGTTTTCAGATCCTGTTTTATTTTTTTATCTAATAACGATAACTGCGAACTGTAATGCCCTAACAGTAGTGAGTGTGTGTGTGTGTGTGTGTGTGTGTGTGTATGTGTATGAATATGTGTGGCTAGTGGATGTAGTCATCACAGAAGTTAATGAGTTTGATGGGAAGCGAGTGTTTTCGTGTGTGTTTTGTCGGCTGATGTAGTGTTGGTAATTCTGTTTTAATGTGGAGCTTTGCATTATGTTAATGTGTGGATGATTGGTTTTGGCAGGAGTGGTTGTGATGCCTGTTCAACCAAGTTAGTGTAGAAGATACCCAAACATTGTATTTTCATGTTTCAGTGCAAACCAAAAATATAATTAATATTCTTGTAATAAACAAAGAAAAACTCCGGTTGAATTATTTCTTGCAAATATGACTTGTGTGGAACGTGTTTGTTTGATTTGTTTTGTTGACAATCAGGATAGATTTGGGGTATCTCTTCACTAACCAGGGTTAGATGATGCAGGTACCTCTTATATTCCGTAGTTAAAGGGCTAGTAAAAACACAATTAAAACAAAATTTCTCACTTAACCTCTAGCGGTATCTTGCCATGCAGATCATTTTGGTTTTATTTGGCCATGTTTTAAAGTATCTGTTTCTGAGATTTCTGTCACCCCCCCTAATGTGATTGAGGTGGAGACTGATGTGTCTGTCTTTACGGATACAATATCAGTGCTGGTCTGGATAATCCTCAGACCTTTTCAGACTACTTTCTACAAAAGAAATAGTCCGAAGTACAGCAACAGTATTTCTTGAAAGAGGCGGGCTGGTGAACTATTCGAAAGGAATAGTTTGACATTTTGGGAAATATGCTTATCCGCTTTCTTGGCGAGAGTTAGATGAGAAGGTCATTACCACTTTCATGTTTGTACATTAAGTATGGTGCCAGGGGGAATCAGCTAGCCCGGCACTGTCTAAAGGTAAAAATATATGCCTACCAACACCTCTAAAGCTCATTAATGAACACGATATATCTGGTTTGTTTAACCCGTGCTCAAACAAATGTAAAAACGACAATTTGTGGGAGTAAAATGCTGTAAGTTACAGGCCAGTAACTTCCCTGAGTCTAACCAGTGCTGCCGACATTTAATCACTGAATATTAAGAAAACAAGCCAAGAGGACATCTGTTATTGCCCTAATTACGCTTGTCAAGTTGGTTGTAAGTCAAACAGTCATTTTTAAAAAAGTTTAACAATTTTTTGACATGATTTTCTGACAGATTTTTAAACACCTACCTTCACATTACCATAGCGGTTGATTGAAATTAATACTCTATTCATACGATCCTCTGACTAATAACACCCAGAACTGTGTGATCCAAAAAGAATACTGCTGAGAAAAAGAGCCAAGTGACATCAGATAGAAAGTGCTAAGAACCTAATAGTCTTTTATTGTAATTTCACTTACATTATATATTTGCTCTTTTTCTTTAACAATAGATTTACAAAATAATAGACCGAACAATACTTTCTCAAAATAGCATACTAATTGAATACTGAGGAAATAACTTATTTTCAAGCAGATTTCTAGCAACACCAAAGGGTACAAACGTAGTACTCTTTAAGCATACACACTTAATGACCGACCATGTCATTCATTATTGGAGCAGACTCAACATTATGTGCAATGAAAGGACAAATCGGCAGGTGCACACACACACACACACACACGCACAAACACAAACACGCGGCGCAGCCAGTTCCTTGTGCATTTATAACTGCAAAAAAAAGCTTGTTTTAAAACTATTTTGTTACATGCATATTCATTTCCATGGCAACAGGGGCAGGAAGGAGTGTAAAAGGGGGGGCGTCTGTTTATCTGTCTCTACTTGGGATACTGACGCTGCAGCTCCACAGGCTTACATTCTCTTGCATAGATTCTTGTGTTGTGGAATGGACTGAAATCATTCCCCTGTTGATCCCTTAAAACCGAAACCGATCAAAGTGGAATGGTTGGGAATTGGAGTCAGATGTTGAAGACCCTCGATCCACTTTGAAAGACAGCAGAAGGATTTGGAGGGAGCTTGGTTTTCACCAGATGTTCCTGAGACAAGGGAGAGAGAGAGAGACAGGTATTACTGCAGCTTTTCAGGTGATCACAGAGATGATACCAGAGAGGGCAGCAGCTGTGGTGCTGCTCACACTGGACCCATGAAATGAGAAGAGACTGGTTGGGCTGTGCCGTCAAAAAGCATCAGGCCTGCTGTCTGCTGCCTGTATCTCCTGCTTAGTACCGCTCAGTTCTGCTGATGGCAGCTGTTCTCAAAGCCTGACCAGACTATCTGCGCTGTCGGGGGGGAAAAAAAAGGCCTGTAACACTGAGGAATCGCCCATTTTCTATTCTTTCTAGCAATTATTGGGTCTGTCGATGAAAATGGGCCAGGGCTATTTCAATTTACTTGCATAGCTGTGGAGTGTGGCAGCTTTTGTCAGATGGCGCAGATTTGGAGAGATTGACGGCTTGCTGTCCCAGCAGCACTTTGAATGTGGGTGGCAGGGAAGGCAGTACATGTTGTTCAGCAAGTCAGATTTGGTGTGTGAGTGTATTCACCTCCTCCCCCCTCCCACACACACACACACTCCGACTCCCACACACACACCGGCTTTTGTGCTCTGTGTAGCAGCCTCTCTCCTAAATTAGATTGGTGCCAAAGAACACCGCAACCCGGTGCAACATTGCACTTTAACAGATAATCCATCAAACCCCTCCCCCACCGCTCTCTCCCTCTCTCATTCTCTATCACCTATCTATCACACACTGCATCGCATTCCTCTGTCCTCATCTTTCCCCCCTATCTTTGTCTCTTTTCCCTCAACCTTCTTTTGCCTTTCCTCTGCTCTTAATACGGTCCTCCCCTCCCTGCCAGAGTCCTGCCAACTTGGCACAGGACTTTCCCTCTGGTGTCCCAGCCAGCGTGGGAAAAGGGAAGAGGTCCAAGTGAAGGAGAGAACCAGGGAGAAAGCCTGGCTTTGGGGGATGTAGAAAAAAGGGGGAAGGAAAGAGAAAGTTGGAGAAATAGAAAAACAATGGATGAAGGAATGATGGGGGTAACTGCAGGGGTGGGTTTAGAAACTTTTGGGGGGGGG
>LKNJ01002610.1:21392-43167 GCA_002120245.1 Maccullochella peelii
GCAGACTGGGACAGAATATTATATATAAGATATCCATAAATGAATGCCAAATAAACTACTTTAAATATTCTATCATGAAATATAAACTATAAACTGTTATTTGTAGCTCCAAATAGCCTACAGCCATGGGCAGTTTATGAGACAATGGGCCCCTGGACACATACATGTAAAAGGCCCCAAACCTCTCCAACATATATTTAGGAGCAACACCCCCAGACTGAAAGAGACACCTGGGTAAAAGGAGAGAGAGAAGAGAGAAAAATGAGGTAACAGGAAAGTGAATTTTAGGCTGCATTGTCCCAGCAGGCTTTCTGTCCTCTTCTTGCAGTTTAAAGCCATTGTGAGCAGCATTTTGATCCCTCTACCGTGCATCTACCCTATGAAAACACAGCACTGTTATACAGTATATTGTATTCAGAAGTTAAGCAGGGTTGCCCGTGAGCTCCGAGAGCACAGTCTTAAACCTCGGGGGGCTGCTGCCTCTAAGCTGACTATAAAACAACCAAACATTTGTCATAACAAGAGTTCCTGCTGAGGTTTCCACTCTGCATGCTGAACGTGTTCCCCATTCAGCGGTTTTGTCTTGCTCATCCCTGACACACACACTCCGGATTATACAAGCCCATCCTCACAAATCTGCTCGCCTTGCGTTGCGGTTGCCAGGCCTGATTCGTAACACACACACACACTCTGCGCTCAGGAGTTCAGGGCTGCACGCATTTAAGCCGGACAAGCGGGACAAAGCTGGGTTTCTGGTTTAACAGGAGTTAATTCGCTCATCTGACAGCTCAGTGTTCAGTGAGTTCAAGAAAACACATCTCTCTCCCATCATGAAAAGCATCAGCATGAGACATCTTTTATCTGTTGAGATGGGTTTTATCTGTTATAGGTGGGGGCACACGCAGATTAATTGACAGATTAATTTGAGCAATAATGAGAATTTAATGGCTGCCCAACTCCTTTATCATCAAGAGCAGATTGATTTCTGCAGCTTATTTGGGACGTAACCATTAAATCTGTTAATGAATAGATACAGTCGGTCTGTTCTGCTCCACACTGAATGAGGACGCTTGGTCTGCTGGTGATAACACAGTTTGGTGTAGTCATGTATTTTACAGAATGGCCTCAAAGAGAAAAGACCAGCAGAGTGCCCTGACCCAGTGTAATGAATGCTGGAGTGGGATGTGTAATGCTTGGTCAGACACCTCTGCAGGGGGCTGGTGAGTCAATAATGAGTTGGCAGTGAGTGGGCCGTCGGTGGATTATCTAAGATCAACTTGATTTGCTGCCGGGCTGGTTTGTATCACACTGGCAGATTGTGGTATAACTGAAAAACTGCGCCATAAACACACATGTGCATGCATGTGCTTGTGGACATGTGTGTGTGTGTGTGTGTGTGTGTGTGTGTGTGTGTAATATTGACTGCAGTGTTCAGGCCCCCAACCGAACATACTGCCAGCAGCACATTTCTCCTTAATGTGCCGTGAACTCTCACTCCAACTGGGCCAGTGTTATTTATAGAGTCTGTGTCCCGCCATTGACATCTCTCACTTCGACCTCCATCACCATCACCCAGGATGCTGAGGGACATACCGGCTTAATAGAGCAGTCATTATGCAAACAGCCAGAAGGTTATGGTTTCTTTTCTAAACCTCTGAAGTTGCAGGACTGAGGACTAACACACAGGGCCATAGCAAGGATTTTAGAAATACTGAGGTCATAAGCCGCCCCTCCCCTTGAAAATTTTGACATGACACCAAAATTAAAGTCTCATCTATTTATTATTTGAATTTTAACATTTAATGTATTGCGTTAATTTCAGTCTGTAAATTTTATTACCCAACATGAATGTCCCTGTTCTATGAAAACCACATATCTCCCAAATGTCAACTTCTTATGACCTAAGAAAAGCAGCCATGTTTTAAGCCTTGGGAGAATGCAATTTTCAGATAATGCAGTGGGTTTTTAAATGTGTTTATTTAGTCTAAGTAGAAGCAGAATTTCCTCAGCCCGTATAGGAACACCAAATTTGGAGATACATGGTTTTCACTGGCTATCAATTCTGCACATTAGAAGAAGTAAAATTCTATTCATGAATCCTTTATTTATTTATTAGCTTAAAAATAGTCAAATTTGAATATATTGTCTAAAAAATACTGGGATCCTCCTATATCTACTAAAGTAGAATGTAAACTTCCCCCAGGTTCCTAAAACCCCCAAATAGCGAGGACATCATTGTCCTCAATGGTAGCTACAACCCTGCAAACGCAGCTTTTCCCACAAAAACAAATGTTCCAACCTTCCCTTACCTTTCAGTGAGAGGTTTATTGGAGCAACTGTTACTGTGTGCTACACCGTGTGCAAACAGTCAAACCAGGCTGACCCGGCTCAGCCCAGGCCAGCCACATTGGCAGATGGCACCGAGGGGTGTGGGCGTGGAAGAGGGATGGCACTAAACCTCTGGAGATTCCCAAAAACTGTCGCACTTATTGTCACGCAACAGCTGACCTGAGCGACAGCACACAGGGAAGGGACAGAGGAAAGGGGGGATGAGTCCCCTCACCCAGTTTATCCTGCGATAATCTGGAACAACCTGACTGAACTGATGAGTTCTCAGCCTCCTGAGCAAATCCGGTCGCCTTGTAGTCAGTAAAACCAGTAAATCTGGTTCTTTGTGTGCCCGTCTTTCTGTCTCACTATGTATGAGAGCACAAATCTGGGACAAAATGTACAATTGTGTGAGTATTTGGGTGATTCTTCAGCTGTTGTCACTTTGTTGGCCACACTTACATGGCATTCAAATAAATGACTAGCTCAGTCACATGTCTTTAACATAACGTTTGTTAAATAATATTTTCACGATGAGTTTTTCTGTATTGTCTCTAGGCCAGAAAAAAATCATAATTTAGACTCCAAACACCAATTACAAACTAAGATCACATTTAATGAAATATGTTATTAATTTGAATTTTTTATTTTATTTTATGTTTTGGTTTATTAAAGAGCACATGTTCTTCACGGCTTGTGTCATTTCTTCAACACTGCTCAAAATGTCACTTCCATAACTTAACTACTTTTGTAAGCTTTTTGTCCACTGAATGTGATTAGTGACTAAAAACATGAGTGAGTTTGACTGTGAGAATAAAAACAAACATAAAATATCACAGTAAAGATGTGCTCATTTTATTGGCTGTAATTTTCAAACACTTTATATTTCTTTTAAATGTAAAAATAAATAGAAAAAAAAAATTTTTGTCATTTTTTTGGATTTACGATCAGTTACCTCAAAACTGATGTTAAGATCAAATAAATGAAATATAAAATATATCTTTATATGGAGAATGCAGAGTATACGATTGTATTATCGGTCTAAACAAGTCTTGTGGTATATTGGAAATGAGTATTTCAGTGCAGCCATGATTTACCCATTTACTTTTCTTTTCTCATCAAGCCTGCTCTATTCAGGTCAAAGTAATGAGTGTAGCACCAGCAGAGTGTTACCTAACACAGCACATGGCCTGTTTTAAACAGCTGGGTCACTTTGAGCTGCTTAGGGACAGAATGCTGCATCACTTTTCCGAGGCGCCCCAACAGCAACAGGCCACCAGGGAGATGAGAGAGGAGGACTTTCAGGAGGAGCATGCTGCAATTTAAACCTGTAGCTATTCCAATGAACTCTTTGAACCTACTGCTGTTTTCAGTAATGTACATTACATGGCTCCCCCAGCAGAATGCTCGACATTGGCGAGCAACATTGCAGCCTGGGCTTACCTCTGCCTTGGTCGCTCTGCTGAGCTCGGGCCCCTGAGGCAGGTCTCTCTGCTGGATGCTGTAGGGGCTCGGTGAGCTGCCAGCCTGCAGGGCAGTGGGCATGGGCTGCGGGACAGCAGCAGGTTGTATATTGATGCTGGCAGGCGTGATGATGTGCTCCCCCTGGTGCAGTCCTATGGACCTGTGGCCCTCACCACTGTAGGCAGCCTGGTAGCTGGTCTCACGCAGGACCTGGGTGGCCTCTGTCCCTGGGCTGGAGTATTGAGCTGTGGGATTTCTCCTCGCACTTTTGGCCGGTCTCACCCCCGTCCACGGCCTGTACTCTTGCCTGGAGGAAGAGAGATGCATCAGTAGGCTGACAGATACTCTGCGGGTTACAGTACAGTTAGGATCAGGCTTGTTTTTCAAGTGATGCCTTGGGCCAGTGTGGATGGTGACCTAGTGCTTATGTTAACATGGTTACAGCATCAGCAAAAACTGACTTAAATGGGCATTCGGCCTGTAAAAACGTCTTCTGTGGGCTTGGGAGAGAGCTCCCTAAAGTCTGAGAAAATAACCCCCGATGATGTCATCAGAGTTATCTTGGATTAGAGACCCCCTACAATCTGGGGATTTAAAGTTTGAAATATATAAGACGCTATTGAGTTGCATTATTTGAAGTGTAGGACCCAGTGTTTTTGGAGCTTGACTCAAGACTAAAAGTCCAGATATCTGAAATTGACACATTTCATAAACAATCCACATCCTGAAATGGTTATTTATTTGGTATTCATTCTCTTTAAAGGGTCAAAAGCCAAAAAGGTTGAGAACCACATACCTCCTGCCCAAATACCTAAAATAAAATGCATAAATGAAAATCAAATATTCATAGGCTTACTTGAGCTCTCCCATATATGAATATGAGATGTGTAAGAGAATTATTGATGACCCTTATCTCCATGCAGGCTTTCTGGGTCGACCCCGGAAGTCAATGAACTATTAATAAAAACGCATCTAATGAAGCGTCAAAGGAGGGATCAGCATAACACGAGCCCCCAGTTTGGTTGGTCCAACAGTCAGATGGAGTGGACAGCGACAGGTGCTGAAACAAGTCAAAGAGGGTGACATGTCCTACCTGTAGGAGCTGGTTTTTCTCTCCTCCCTGCCCTGCTGCTCCCCCCACCTCTGCCCCCTGCCCCGCTCCTCTCTCTCCCCCCGGCTCTCCCCCGGCGGTGCCAGGCTGTGGTAACTGTTCACCGGGCTGTCCGAAACACTGTCTGCCCTGCTGCCCCCGTTACTAATCCAAGGGAAGTTCTCCTTCCTGGGAATGGGCCAGGGTTTGAAATCCTGCTTGTACTGGGTAACACTGGGGAAAGGCACTCCGGGCGGGTGGTAGTCCTCCCGGGGCTTGTAACTGGGCTCCTTCCGTGCCCTGAAAGATCCCCGGGTCCCCGGGCCATCTGTGGGCACCTGAGGGGAGCCGGCGGCACGCGGCTCCGGGGTTGAGTAGTTATTCCCGGGTGCGCGCTCCGAGGCGGAGACCTGTTTGGTGACGGACCGCACCTCCTGCTCGGCGATGTCCGAGTAGTTCTGGATGGTGAGCGGGACGGAGAGGTCCGATTTGTCGAACTGGTTCCAGAAGCGAGCCAGGCAGCACACTCTGCTGATGCACGGCCAAGCCATACCCCCCCAAACTGTTTGACTTGTGGAGGAGAGAAGAAGAAGAGGAAGAAAATCAAACAAAAAGAACAGAAAAAGAACAGAAAACTGCAAAAGACCAAAGGTTACATTCAGACAGAGTATCGCGCTCCCTCCGCGGCCGTTTGTGGAAAGCTGAGAAAATACAGTGTCCAAGAGTCCATGTCAGCAGCAGAGGAGTGCCAGCAGAGATGAACCGGTCTGTCGGGGACCGTCATTGAATATTCCTCTCACGTGGTCTGTGATAGTGCCTCCACTATGCAGAGGGATCTGTGGCAAATTATTCTCCGCATCTCCAGCCGGATCCCGCGTGTCCGCATCGCAGTCAAAATCAAAGAAACGTTGTTCTTTCTCTCGTTTACACCCAGCCACATATGCAATAAACGCTTGACCCGGAGAGGTTTTATGGCTTCTCCACTTGCCATCACTGATGTTATTGCACCGTAACTGTTGCCGGCATGCTGAGGGTTACATAATTATGATGCAGTCAAACGTATGTTATACAGTATAGGACTGTAGAGTGGGTTAGGTTCAGTTTAAACCCACTCATCAAAGCCAGCAGAGCCCAGCTGGAGATGGTGTGGAGGATATTTTTCAAATGGCTCACAACATTTCTCAGGTTCCTCTTCGCCATGTGTTGCATCAACCTGCTTCATTTCCACGGAGATCATGAGGTTCGGGGGAAAACATAGTGCCTGTGCTTTTCCTACTGCTTTTTTGACAGGTCAAAATGTCCGCTGTGACATGCTCACATTAATCCCATGTGGGTGACATGACATTCCCCCATTGCACATTGCAGGTTAGCCCATGTGGGGCTCAGAACATTATTACATTTGGGCCCCCATGCAGGTTTTCCTCATGCAGCTCAGCTTAGGCCAGACCACAGACTTGTAGTCTGTCCTCTCTAGAAATAGAAATACTTTTAGTTATGAAACAGGAAGTAGTGTTACTTTTTTGCAACACAAGAAAGGACCCTTGGCTTTGACACCAAAGAGTTGCCTAAAAGTAAATAAACCTTAGCCATAGGGACGGCAGGTCATAGTCACTGGTATGGATTGTTTTGAAAGGCATTGACAAATGACCTGTTTTGCTGTTTAGGTTTGAGGATTTGTTCATTTCCCCTTATGGCTTCAAGTAAATTCTCTGTTGATAGCCCAGTCCAGGATTTATCAACATAAACCAGACAAAGAAGTAAAAACATTAAAAAGAATAGTGAAGCTTGACACGATATGAGCACATTGTATCCACCAAATCATCCTCATCTTATCTTTTAGAAACATAGTCTGCCTTTCAAGTGTTAAATGGATGAGGAGACTCTGAAGTGCTCAGGTTCTTCGGACGATTTGTCCATAATGATTGGCATTAAAAGAGTTTATGTAGAGAATAACAGTTGATTACAGTTCAGTAGGTGTGAAATGGAGGGATATGCATTAAGTTGACAGAATGGCACTTGATGCGCCGGAGGCATAAGAACTTCCCTCTGTGAGCTGTTCACAGAGGAGTCCAGGTTAGCCTCTCACAGGGAGGCAGCACAACGGTTTAAGAACCACTCAGGTGGGTTTGACACAGAAAAAGCAACTCTCGTCCATGAAGATGAACGGCCACTTGCAGCACATAAATCATCTTAATCAGAAGTTCAACTTTAAGTTCAGGATCTCTCTGCACACCACTGTACTTTCAGTGATGGATGGCACAGGTTTTGTAGTGTGACTGCCAATGTGAGCCACAGATCACTACTGTTAGGTTATCAGGGAGTTTCTGATGGTGGTTAATGAACATTACCCAGGAAGCAAAATCCTCTGAAAATAGCAGTGTGATACTACCATCTGCAGGGGAAAATATGAAATTACTCTCCTGCACAGTGAACTTTGTATTTTTAATGTAAATGAACTGTGGGTTTATGTATTTCTTTTTATTTTCCAAAAAGTCAGAAATGGAATGAGTTTTAATTAATATTAATATTGATGCATCAGTGCGAAATAAACATTTTACTGTTGTAGCTGGCCAAGGTGGAGCTAGTTTTAAGTACCATACAGTTTTGTAGATTAGTGTTTTAGGCAGTGGTTCCCAACCTAGGGTTCAGGCCCCTTCCAGAGGGACACAAGTATCTGAGAATCTGAGGGGTCGTGAGATGATTAATGGGGTAGTAAAGAAAGAAAAAAACAAGTTCTGCTAGACAAATTTTGTTCATTTTTCAGACTTTTCTCTAATCTTTGGGTTTTTTTTGTGTGAAATATTATATACTTTTACCTCTTTGAGCCTCAAACAGTTATTTAAAAAAAAAACTTCAGAGAAGTTTAGAGAGGAAATCACTCTTTGCTGTAACTGCTAACAACTCATAGACATCTAAAACGTGGCTTGCTTCAGACACTGCTTTTCTCTAAGTGGTCACAAGCCAAAACAAATGGAAACCACTGATTTAATCTGTAACAATACATTGTATTTTACATAAAGCTACATATATAAGCTTAGCATATGTTTTACACTGAAAAGTTGCAATATAAAGGAGTAAAAAGTTCAGTATTCCCATTTGAAATGTTTATTCCACCACCGAATTTGTGCAGCTGGGAACCTGTTTCCTCCTCTCTCCTTTACAGCCCTGATAAGTAACTGCTTTATTTCCTCTGCTGAAGCAGTGGTGAATTGACAACCTTCATACCATAGATGTCAGTTTGTCAAAAATGTTATTCAAAATAGTTAGTGAATCAGTGTCACACTGCCTGTGTCGGACCCACTTGCACTGCAGCTTATTTGCTTCCCATTAGCCAACAGTTGTGTTACTTTGGACACCAGATCAATGGAAAGAGCGCTCCAGAGCATAATATAAGTCCAGTTGCTAAGAAATTAGTGATGTTTGCCTTTCAGAGCAAAGAGTAGCCTTGCAAGCTGGCCAAGTAATCTAATCTTGCAGTGTGAGTATTATAGGTAAAGCATATTTTCAAAAAGTTGCAGATGATGCAATAGTTGAATGGGAACTGACTTGAGGTACATTATGTTAAAATGACAGCATTCCATAGGTTTGCAGCCAGTTATGTAAAGTAAGAATAATTTGTAGTAACAAGGCCAAATCCTGCAGAACCACAAGTGTGAGTAACATTACACACACTCCCTGGTCTTTCCTGCCCTCTACAGTCACAAGTAGGAAATGACACTGAACGGCACTAACATCTTAAATAAATCACATGATCCTGTAAATGCAACTTAAAAAGTAACTGCAGTAATTTCAGTATAATAATCCATGTCCCTGTAGATGAACAATATGTATTTGCTTTTGATATGCATTTCAAACAGCTGTCATAATGTGTATGAGCAGGCAATGATGACAGCAGGAGTCCAGGTCACAGAAAAGAATTACTGAAACTGTAAAATAATTTTGAAAGTGCTCAATGTGAGGTCTTAAAATTGATTTGTCCAACAGTCCACAACCAAAGGATGTACAAAACAGAGAAAAAGAAGCAAAACCTCACATTTGAGAAGCTGGTAACAGAGAAGGTGTTGCTAGAACCCCAAACCCTCTTGCTGTGAGGCCTCAGTGCTAACCACTGCACCACATAGCCAGGTGCTGTGTGTGTCACATCTGTTTAATGAGTTTTAGGAAGCCTTGATACAGCAGAGTGGTTCTCCCCTCCATAACCTGGGAGAACATCAACATGTTAGAATACCTAATCATTTCAATATACCAACTTTCACCTAATCAACTTGCTAAGCAGATAAAGGACCTATTTTAAAATAAAGTGACCTGTTTGTACTTATAATAATATTTTCAAACCCCTGATGAACCAGAGTGGAATTTTATGAAAAAATGTCATTATACATCTTTAAATTGAATGTACTACATTTTACTTAAGTTCCAGCAGTTCTTCTAGGACTCACATTGTCAGCAGACATATACAGCATGTAGAGAATTGCTAAATTTTGCAATTTTTTTTTCTGAAACAGCCTTCCTTCTTATAATTTACATCTAACAGATGCTAAAGAAATCACAACATTGATATTTATACCAGCTTCAAAAGGTTGGAACATACTATTACAAGTGATATAGTATAGTAAATGGTAAATTATTTCAAGGATGTGTTTTCCTTTCATTTACCAGATTTACCTGTGTACAGTGTTCTATAGTTTACCAGCTCAGCTTAATATTCTAGCATGCACCAATTTTGCTCCAATCCTTTGCTGCCACCTCCAGGGGGCTGGGGTTCAGTCTTGTGTCAAAGCAGAACTTCTTAGCTTGTTTCTGTAGGCCTTTGTATCGTCTGCCTTCCCAGCTCATGAGGGAGCAGTGTTGTAAAACTGTTTCAGTGTCCTGTGGAGAATAGAATTGGCTCAGCACAAATCACTTTGTCATGTGACTTACGCCACGTGATTTACTTTCTTATTTTAACCCAAACACGCTCTTTACCTAAACCTTACCAAGTTTTGGAGGAGGACTTCGTGTCCCGTGTGACACCAAAACTCACCGTTGACTTTTCGTAAGTATCTAAAAAAAAGTCATTCACAGCCCGTTCGGTGCAAGGTGTGTTATAGTCCGAAATCAAGTAAATTACATCATGAATTGCCATTGAATTTTAACACAACTGGGCAGTATTCGGCTACACGTTTCCTCATCCCCGCATGCGCCGTGCCCTCAGTCTATGCATGAATATTTACTTTAGCTATGTACGGGGAGGGAGGTTCAAGAGCACCACACAACCCCCCAAAAAATTTTTGTGTTGAATTCACAACACGAATGTTTATGTGGCGAACGCTTGTACCAGCTTCCACTACCACTAGCCTCCTGTTAGCACCACGGCATTAGGAGCTTCATTAGGAACTTCAGACATTTAGCTAGCTTTAGCTAGCATTAACGTTAACCAATTCGTTAACGGTAGAATGTAAAACGTTATAAACCGCCGGAGAGAAGGAAAGCGTCCCAGTTATCTTTCAGGGGAAAAAACTGTGTCAGGCGGTTGTAAATAAACAAAAATATGATCTAATGCTACTCAATGGAGTAAGGGTTGTGGGAGTAACAGCTAGCTAGCTACTGTTGTAGCAATACAGCTTTCGACCGTTAGTGGCAGCACTGAAAGTCAACGAGCAGCAAAGAAAATCCAGAGAAATGTCACAGATTTCAATATTTAGAAATTAAAATCACACTAACGGACAACAAAGCCCACATAAAACATCAAGTGATAATTGTCATTTTAGGCCTGCAACAATTCTTTTTTATTATTTTATATTAATTTGCAGATTATTTTGTCAATTAATCGCTTAGTCTATAAAATGTTAGAAAATTGTGAAAAACGACCATCACAATTTCCAAGACCCAAAGCTGGCTTCATTATGTGACTTTTTGTCTGTTTTGTCCGACCAACTACCCCAAACCCAAAGCTATTCAATTCACAATGATATGAAACAGAGAAAAGCAGCAAATCATCACATTTGAGAAGCTGTGACTGCGGAATAGTTGGCGTTTTGTTTTAAATAGATTAATGCATTACCAAAATGGTCGCTGATTCATTTTCTGTCGATTGACTAATCGTTGCAGCTCTACAGCACTTTATGGTATTGAGATATGGTACCCCCTGAAACCATGTGGATTTTTAATTTGGACAAGCATCCGGTCGAAACCCTGCATGCCGAATTCTGCAAAAATATACAGTGCAGAAGGGTGTATCACACACAGCATGCAGAGCAGTGTTATGTCAGTTTTCTCTTAATGTTTTCACTGAGAAAAGAACTCTCAAATTCTGCCATCACCTATGAACAAGTCACATCAACTGGTAGACGCAGACAAACTTGGCTATCCAACAGTATGCAATGTAGCTTTGACAATAATTTATCATCCACAGTCATGCCAATAAAAATGATTTGAATTTAAATGAAAATATGAACCATCTTGGATTTTACATGGGTTGGGTAAATTAATGGAAATGGTCTGACCAGCCTGACATCGAGTTTTTTACTCCCGACAGGTCACTAGAAGTTTACCTTCCCTCTGATGATGTTGTATTATACATTTTTCCATTAATGAACTTAATGAGCTCTGAATGTCTGGAAAAAAATGGGTTTTGGTAGTAGAACAAGACCGTAATATAAATACACAGTATGATGGTTCCTGGATCAGAGCTAGTAAAATTACAGTCATAATGAACATAGTTAAAAGTGTTCTTTTTCTGAAACGGATAATATTTAGATGTTTTTTGTCACCTTGACATGTCACAGAGAATATGGACTATGTGCCAGATGACAACTCCAGGTACAAAGACGTTGATTACTGGGATGAAAGATACAAGACAGAGCAGTGTTATGACTGGTTGGGCTGCCTCTCCAAATTCCAGCACCTTCTGGAAAACCACATCAAGAAAGAAAACTCTATTCTGATACTTGGTGAGTAGTTTTATGTTAACCTGATTGCATCTGCATGTTGGTTGGTAGCCTCTTCTCTTCGTCTTCTCTCCACACATTGCTGTATAAACAAAAAAATGAGTGTATTATTCAACATCACTTTTATTGTCACCATGTGGGGGCATGCTGGTAAGTTAGGGGTCCCCTAGTTCAAGTCCAACCAGGGACTCTTGTTGCAAGTCAGTCCTCCTCTCTCTCCCCCCCTTTTCCTGACATGTCTCCACCTTCTGCTGTCAAAGGCAACAATGCCTGTCATCATTTGTCATTATGAGTGTCAGATACCATCATCATGGTTGTCAGTGCTGTCATTAGCATCACTTATACTGTTGTTAAATCCTCTTAGGCAGTCATTAGCATAGAATTGTCCTCATAGTTAGTTTGGTAGAAGTGGCCGAAGTAATTTTATGTATGTGTGTATATATATAAAAAAATTAGGTTTGATATAATGTAAATAGATTTGACACCTGGATGTGCAGACATCTGCTGCATAACAGGTTGTAAAATTCACTCTTAAGTAGAGCTGCGTATTGTCTGAAAATGTTCACTATTGTTGCCAATACGATACTTGAGTTTTGGTACCATTATCAAAGCAGTCCCTTGTTAGATGCCTTGCCTGTGAAATGAAAACATGTTTTTGTACAAAACACATTTCATTTAACAAAAGAGGCCAAACGTTTTAAATGTTAAATGTTGCAGCCGTGCAAGAACTCAAAGAAAATTATGATTTTAAAGTAGGAACCAGCTGATCAAAGAATAAGGAAAAAAGAATCTGACAAGGCATTGAATGCCAACCTCGGTACTTGGCAGTTTTAGGTAGTCTGTATTATGGACACATTTCAGCAGAAAATAACAAAAAAATAGTCAGATCCAATACCCATCCCTACTCTTTATTTTTTAAGACATTTTAGACTGGATTCTGGTCGCTTCAGTGAGGTACAAGGTGCCTCAAAGAAAAATCATGTTGGCTTTGTGTAGTGTATTTCTTTTACAAAGTCATACAAAAAATGTCCACAAGATGTCACTGTTACCTCAAAAATATAGCCATTTCTCTTGCACTCAGCACTGCCTTCAGTACCTGTTTTTAAATGGCCCTGCAGCTCTGTAAAACAAGCAACAAAAACATTTGAAACATGAACACTGTGATGTGGCTGCTGAACATAGAGTGTATGTGAATTGGAGCTGTGCAATATGCCTGAGAGCCAATAGCAGGTGGATGCATTGTCACTATTAGCACAAATTCTTCAGTGGCACCCTCTTGGTTTAGTATTTATTTTAAGCCAGAGTAAGAATCATTTGCATGTTAAATTGATATTTGCCTGCTAATGCTGATCGAGAGTGTGCAGCTATGGAACTGTGCATCACAGTGGTTCCTAATTTGATTGTTGATCAAAACAAGCATGTTTTTTTCCGAGGCGAAGCTGTATACTTTGATGTAGTCACTTTTGAAAGGATGCAATAAGTAGCATCTTTTAAAAATGCAGATTCTGCAAAATAAAAGGTTGTAAAGAAGTTGTTTTAATAATTAGTTTTCTTGTTTATTGTTTGAGTTATAGGCAGATGCCAGTAAACTGAAAAGCCAGCTTCAAAAGTCTTTTATTGTTAGACTGTTATACCTCCACAGAAGCATAGAGGGCTGTGGTGGTCTATATTTTTCAGATGCGAGCCTTGTTTATGCATGCTCAGTGGCCTGTGTGTGTGTGTGTGTGTGTGTGTGTGTGTGTGTGTGTGGGTAAAGGGGAGGGGGACTGACGAGGTTGTCAGAAGTTGGGTATTCTTTGCTCGACATAAACCTCTGTGTTGTTTGTTGCTGTCTAATTCCTGCAAGACTACAGTGCCAGTGTATAGGCAACTTTATTATACCTGGAGATCTTCCTTTTTAATTTGGATGATGATGGTCTGGTGCCCTGCTAGTTAAAAAACCTGTATTTTGAAACGCAGAGAGAACATTGACAGACAGACACAGATAGTATGCAGCCTCACTTTTTCAATGTGCGTCATAGGCACACCTACAGCAGAGGCGTGAGTGGGCTCTGGAGTCTGATATATAAAATATATTTTCTTGCCTTTCTCCTGCGTAACACTGCAGCAGGCAACACCAGGGCAGACCACTTTCTGCACACTGATTTAAAGCCAAAGGAGAGCCATTATATCGCTTGAGAGCTCTCATCTCGGAGGGCATCTCTCTCTCTCTACCTCTCTCCTCACGCCATATCATGGAATCACACGTTTCTGTCACCAGCACGTGTTGATGTCTTCTTCAACAACACACATGCACAGATGAGGAGCTATATAGAGGAGCCTACCATAAAGATGGTTGAACCCTCACTTGCTGTATAGACATGAAGAGCTCTTGAAAGCACTTAAATATCACCACGCTTGGACAAATGCCTGCCACGGCTGCACACATCTCCCGGCTACCCTCACTTGTCAAGTCTGTAAAACCAGAGAGACTATTGGCCCATATAAAATGACACAATAAATTACCGTCACTATAGGGGAGCCAGGGCATAACTTGGCATAGAGAAGGGAAGATGTAGAGAAAGACTTGAGGCACCACAGTGCTGTTTGTGTGTGTGTGATGGGTGGATAAAGGAAAGAGAGATGGAAGGGAGGTAAATACCTAATCAAGTTTGGGCCACTCAACTGTCTCAGATGGAGGTCATTTCCATTAAGATCATCTGTACAGCGCAGAGGGAAAGATGAAAGGGGGTGGGGGATGCATAGATGATGAGAACTAGAACACTCTGCTGCATGCTGATGACAGTTTTAGTCTTTCTCCTTACTGCTGTATGAGTACGTTTGCTAAAAACCACAGTGCCCAGCTGAAATGATTACGCTTGTTACCTGTTAAGATTCATGTCTTCAGTATGGAACCAATGGCTTGTGGCTGATAACCACAGACAGTTTAGGAAAATTAGCAACTATTGAGCGGCGCACCAACACATTGGTGGTTTTCCTTTTCATGGGCTTTGTTGACAATAATTAAAATATCTCCAGCATTTCCTTTTAAGAAATACTTTAAGAAGTGAAAACAAAAAGAATGTTTGATTTTTTTTTTTTTCTCTGAAGAAGTGGTAAATGTGGACAGCAAAATATATTTAAAAGCCAGTTTTACTTGTATAATAAAAAAGCAGCACTGTAGCCTTGTTCGCTCTATCTTGTCTAGTTCTTGTGGATGGATTCTCAAAAGTAGATCCAGTATTGATTCTCTACTCCCTCGTGATTTAACAAGGTGGTAAAATCATTCATAATAGCATATCCTGTTTAGAAGCTACACAGCCCACTCAGACTCCCACTTCAACCACAGTGACATTAGGTCAGTGTTGTTTCTGCTTTAATATGATGCATAAGCTGAAGCTGCTCATTTACAGCGCAGTAACATTTCTTGGAATAATGATATGGAAAATGCAAAAATGCACTTATTGGCAATGAACATAAGTATTGGAGTGTGATCATGGCTTATGAACAGGCCTACAGTTATGAAACAGGACGGTGTGAAATAAAAATACTGCTTGCACAGTCCAGTTTTGAAATGGAACGTCAACTCCAGCCTTGATGATAATGGAATATTATTTTTAAAGCACTGTGTGTGTCTAATACGTCCTCATAATGTGACATAACTGTGCTCATTACTGGCTGCCGTCTGCATGGTAAGCTGAAGGCCTGGGGTGGTTTGTGTCACAGCATTGCGTCAAGCAGTCCGTGACCCTCCACCTGACTTGTATGTGTGCTAGCAACATTACCGAGCATTAGCAATGATCAGCTCACACACCGGTCCAGTTCCTGCCTGCCACACAGTCATAGCTCCTTCTTTTATGACTTGCTCCGGGCTTCTGCCAGTGATGTAATGACCCCGCGTCTCCCAGTGGTCAGCGCTCATGCCTTGTCCCCCAAGACGAGGGGTGATGATGTAATGGCTCTGTTCTCCAGCAGTGAGTGGGGCTGAGGTGTGTGTGTGTGTGTGTGTGTGTGTGTGTGTGTGTGTGTTTGGGTGGGTGTGGGGGTGGGTGGGTGGTATAGAGGGCATGATGCAAAATCTCCAGAGTCACACCAAGAACACTTACCTTTCATGGACCCCATGTGTGTAGGTGTTCCTTAGCATCAGTGCTGACATTTCAGCTTTAGAATAAATTTTAGCTGCAATGCTGCTAACATCTGCATCTGTATGTTTTGCAAAGTTATGGGTTACCTGTATGGCCTCTGTATTGATGCTGTTTAATGCTGGTTTTGTTGCTTTGGTAGCCTTTTCACATGTATGTACATGTATGTATTTATATTTTACGCTGTACATTAGAGCTGTAAGAGTTAGTTGAAGAATCGATTAGTCAATTGACAGAAAATGAATCTGCAGAAATTTTTTGTTGTTGCAATTTATTATTCGTCCAACATTTTTCAAACATTTGCTGGTACCGTCCTCTCAAATGTGAAGATTCTGCTTTTTTTGTCCTTTAGGACAAATAGGAATAGGAAGCTGAATATCTTTGAGTGTGAAAGTTTATTCTTGACCTTTTTAAAAATAGTAGTTTAAGAAAAAAATCTTGGTTGCACGATGTCCACTTAGTAGCTTTTTCCCGGAACTTTCAAATACAACTCATGGTCCTCTTTAGCAGATGACGTATGAGCAAACTTTGTCTGCCGATTGTGAGATTAGGTTGAATGGTCTGGAAAAATGAAAAAAAGTGGACTGTGATTTCAGATTGTTTTGTCAAAATGAATATTTCTTTTTAAATCAAAATAAGCAATTTAAGGATGCCATTTTGGGCATCTTGTAACAGGCATTTTTCAGTATTTTCTGACATTTAATACAAACAATGAATCAAGAGTATAATTGGCAGATTTATTGATGATGAGAATAATTTTGAATGCAGCTCCGTTGTACATGTAATAGACATATAGACATAATAGGTATGTTTTAACCTCCCTAAATGTTGTGCATTGCTCCCTCTTTTTAACTCACCTACTGATGTCATTGTCCTGTTACTGTCTGGGTTCCTTCAGCTGCTGAAGGTGATGTAAGCGGTGTTTATTGTCAAACGAATAGTGAAAGTTAATGAGTATCTGTATCTGTCCCTATCAAATAAACATTAAATGAAATGAGTGTGAGTGTTCAGTAAGCTGTTGTGTAACTATGTATGGCTCAGTGCTGTGACTACAGTGACATTATTCCTTTTTTGTCTTTTTTTAAATTTTTTTTATAAAGAACACTACATGCTAGCAACAACGTAAAGGCTTCCCTCCGTCACCCTCTCTGCCTCCTGCTTGCCCCACATTGCCCATTCATTCCTCACACTCGTCCCCTTCTCTCTCCCTCCATCACATCCTTCTATCAACTCCTGACACTCCCTCACTACCTCCTTTTCCTCCTCGCTGTCTCACCTCTCTTTTTCCTTGTCGACCATTGCCTCGCTTACACCTCCCCTGCTCTCCCCTTTGCCCACTTGTCAGTATTGGGTATCAGAGACATCCACCTGCATGCCTGGAGCCAGTCCGGCTATATATAGCTGGAGCAGAGGTGTTTACAAGAGTCTTGTGAGAGCTGTGGGAGCTGCACTTTTCTCAGGAGAGTCCAGCTAACTGGTGGTTAGCTATTATGTTGAGCCATACGGCTCATTCACAAATCCCATCCCAATAGAGACATGCACATTTCTACGGTAGCTGTCAGTCACTGCTGCTCTTTGTTCTTTCTTTAATTCTGTAGTATTTTATTTCTATATTCAGTGTGTTTTAATATGTAATACATTTTTTATTGTAGATTTAGACAGCTGAGTAAAATCGTCCTACCTCATGCTGTGGAAGATTCTGCAGGTCAGACTGTGCTTGCGTGTCCTTGTCACAATGTGCACTGGGAAGAAGCTAATCCATGTACATAAGAGTGTACTGCTTGTTTAAACCTATGCAGTACTACTGGAGTAACATAGGCTAAGCAGGAGGATTCATTTCAGAGTTAACAGGGAGATCTTAGGTGACAGTCCTCTCACATCCCTTTTTTCCGCAGTCTTAGAAATGCACACACGTACATGCACACACACACAGACACAAAATGCTGATGGGATGGAAAGTCACTGGCAACACAGAGAGCATGCTGTGTGTGTGTGTATGTGTGAGAGAGAGATATGTCTTAGCAGCTGTCAGAAGATCCAGCTGATATCAGATATGCTGTTGCTCGTGGGAAGTTCAGCCTTCATGTCTAAACTTGAGTTTCTACATTTTTCCATGAAACCTTTCCCTCCCTTTTTGCCTTATTGGTATCTCTCTCGCTTTTATTTTCTTTCCTTCACCTCTCTCCTCCCTCATATCCATACTCCTCTACCCATTTCATTGGTTTCACTTATCCTCCCGTCTCTCCCTTCTCTTATGTCTCTCACTCTCCCCACAGCCAAGCTCGTCGTGCATGCACACACCTCCTCCCCTCACTTTGAATAACAACAGCAGCAAGGCTGTTAGGAACAGGCAGCTTGCAGAGAAATAATAGAACCAAGAGAAAGGCCTCGGCCATTTCACGCTTGCCCTTCCTTTTATTGATTGCAGCCCTTCCTTCCTGTGGCGGCTGGAGGCGGAGCACATCTGATCAGATAGGCTTGTATCAGCTCTGCCCTCCCCTGTCACTGCCCTAGTTTATGCTGGCAGTTGCCATCCAACTTATTCACGGTGGCGTTCAAGGAATATATTGGTTTTATGTATTTAAAAGTGGCCTAATTCTGAAGCAATTGCATGGTGTCAGCGGCTCTGACAGTCTCTGATAAGTTTACATGTTAATCAGACTGATGTCACGGTCTTGCAATGATACCGAAGGATTTGCATGTCTTGTAAGGTAATAATGAGCATCAATGAGGTAGTGGTGTTGTGTTTGTCTTATTTTTGGATTAAACAGTTTGTCAGGAACACAGTAATGCAGTGATAAATGGAGTTGCTCCGCAAACAAAGGCAGTAGAGGTTGTTTAGTCTGCAGTGTCCTCTATACCAGGTGCACAGATGTTAACATGCTGAGAGCATGGTAGGAAGATAGATACTCCCAGAAAAAAAATTATATGTATATTTTATTTTATTTTTTTACTGTCCATGCACATAAAAATCTGTACATCACCGTCTGTCTTTATCTATGAGTGCCAAAACATCTGCAGCAGATATAAAACTGTAGCAGATGAGGTGGGTTGAATGAATGAATGGCTGCAGGAATGAATGAAAGAAAGAGGAACATAGGTGGAGGAGATTGTAGTTTGAGGCGGATGGATTCTTACCCCCCAATCCTCTCTGTGTTGCTCCTCCCTCCCATCCCCTCCCCTCCCCCTCTTATTAGCTTCTGGATTGGCTGCTTTCAGTTTTCAGGGAGCCCTCGCCATGCAGCAGTAAGTCAGTAGGGGCAACCCCTCCCTCCCTACTTTTTGCCGGTGTAAGGAGTGGTGCTGTTTATGAATGAGCCTCAGAGCCGCAGAATGTGAATGAAAAATAAGAGAGGGAGCGAGCAGATGAGGGATGGAGTGGAGGAGGGGAGGTGGTGGGCGCTAGAAATGAGGAGAGAATGTGAAAATTTATTGGAGAGATGGCTGCGCTCCAATTGCTGTGTCCCTTTTAGAGCTGTCATCCTATGTCCACCCTCATAAGTATGCAGATCAGGGAGGATGCTGGGAAGGAGGATGCCTGGACCGGTGGCTGCTTTGCCTATGAGCCAATGGGAATCTCCACTACCTAACTAACACTCACACACACACACACACACACACACACACACACACACACACACACACACACACACACACACACATATACACAGCTTTCTCTGCAAGCTGGTGCTCCGTGCTTTGAATAATAACAGGGTTACCCGGGCAACCAGGCTAGGATGATCGATGGGCCTGGCCCTGATAAACAGAGCACAGAGGGAGTGCGTGAGTGCGTGTGTGTGTGTGTGTGTGTGTGTGTGTCACAGGGTTTCTGATGTCGCAATGGGAGTCTCTTTGTTCTGGGACAATTAGAAGATATGTTATTATCAAATCTCTTCTGACCTGTGATTATGTGTGTGTGGGTACATAGACTGCGCACAGAGACACACAGGGTTTGTACAAAGTCTTGAAAGTTTGGAAAATACTTAATTTTAACCGTTATGTTTTCAAGGTTTGGAATATGCTTGAATTCAAATATAATTCTTGAAAAATGCTTATTTTCAACATAATCTGGTATTTCATCAGCTACACAATCACAGGGAACCAAACCTCATGGGAACCAAAATTCTTATTTTAAATGAAACGATCCCGTCATCATGTTTGTTGTCCCCTGTCATTTATAGTAACTATTTAGATAAAGATAAAGGCTTCGAGAGTCTGGGAATTTTTGGTTTAGGTACCTTGAAAGTGCTGTACGAACCCTTGACACAGGCTCACAGGATGCGTGCGTGTGCGTGTGTGTGTGTGTGTGTGTGTGTGTGTGTGTCTGTTAGAGGCAGTAGAGGTGTGTTTGTGTGTGGACGCAGAGAATTTTGTTTTGTGTGTTGTTTTTTTCAGTGAATGACTTAGTTCTCAATGACAGTGAACGCCCTTGGTGAGAGGGGCTTGTGCAGGCGGACTGTGGGGGTGACCCCACACACACACTCCTGACTCATTCACTTACGGTAATAAAATGGCCATTGGAAGGTGAGAGGCTGCGCGGCTGTTACTCACCCCCACACAGAGTGCAAAATATACAGCTAGCCAGTGAGTCCGACTGGCTACTTGATTTGATTAAATGCATGCAAGTACATTTTTACAAGTGCTGTTGTTGTGAGGGTAAGCTAGTGTGTGGGATAACATAAAATGGGTTTGATGAGGGTGGAGAACAAAGATGTAAAAGATGTGAGGATAGTGAAGGGGGTAAAGCGAGAAGCATTTGGAGAAGTAACTGGCATACTCAGAGAGGGATCGGGACTCCGGGGGTGTCACATATTGGAGATAATGGTGAATTAAGAGGAGACACTTATTCAGACACACATAACAAAGACAATTTAATTAAATCATAACTGTTTCAGAAAGTCTCATAATGCACTAAAATGCAACATAAAACGGGCATGGCTGTTTTTTTTTAGTAATATCTCTGTACTTGTTATCACATAAGCAGCACAAAAGCATATTAGAATTCCATCAACGTTAGTCATAAAATGTTATGATATATTTTAAATCTGTATGATAAGGTTATTGGAGTACAAGAAGATACTGTATACAGTACTGCAATGTTTGATGAGTAATTAGAAATTAGGCCAGTACTGAAGGATCAGGTTACCCAAATTACAAAAAAACAACCCACATTATACTATAACCCCTTTTGGTATCTAGTCATGCAGATAGTTTTGTTTTTACTTGCACAGGGTTCAAGATATGTGTCTCTGAGATATCTGCCTCTACCCCAATACAATGGTGGTGAATGGACTTTAATTTGTGGTGCTCGCAGTATTGAAGCATTACATTTCAAATTTCAACAGCAACATCTCTTTCCAGAAACGGTGTCCCCAATAAGCTGGATAATCCACCAAACACACTATCAGGAGTTTCCATAGGGACTACTTAGTTGGTGGAAAGTGATTCCAATGGAAACTGTTCAGTGCGAGGATTATCCAGGGTAATGGAGAAACTGATAATGGAAAGATAGTTTGCTCTTAAGTGTTTTAAAATGTCATTTTCAACACCAAGAGAACAAAACTCAATTTACCTCTATTATATTGGGGTGGAGGTAGAAATCTTAGAGATGGATGTCTCCATGGCTCCGTACCACTAGGGGTAAGTGGGATAAAATACGTTTTTTGCAATTTAGGTGAACTGAACCTTTTTAAAGTGGTTTCAATTTGACAAATTTAAAGCCCCAGTACACAGTACAGTGCACAGCATCCATTCTGCCGGACCAGAGTCCACATACGGTCATAAACGGTCACATTTCAATTGCAGCGACTGAAGTGACAGAGGGAGTTGCTGTGGGCTCTCGG
>LKNJ01002610.1:43189-58464 GCA_002120245.1 Maccullochella peelii
TGTGTGTGTGTGTGTGTGTGTGTGTGAGAACTGAAACATGGAGTCCACCTTCTAACGTCAGCAACCAAATATAATACACTTGTAAAACTGACACATTGCATCTGTACAGCATTTGTGAATAAAGTCTCTTAATGTAGGTTTTCATGAAACTGGAAATTCATTAATTTTATCTTTAAAGCACAATGTTCCAACAAAACTGTGTGTGTCTGTGGAGGCTTGGGAATATATTGGTGATTGGCATTCACACAGCCTCCTCTGTCTGCACTGCACACTTCTGCATCACATTACCCTTTCTCCCTCCCTCCCCCCTCTCTCTCACCTTTTCTCTTCCCTTCCTCCCTGTCCCCTCTCTGCTGCCCCCTCCCCCTCCCCTGGCAGAGAGGAGGAGGAGGAGGAGGAGGAGTAGGAAGGAAGAGTAGCTGCTGAGAGGTGCAACTGCAGCCAAAGTCGCCTCTCAAGAGCTGAAGTGTCATCCTGGAGCTCGCTGTGCATTTCTCAAAGACATTATGTCGACCTCAAAGAAGGGTCATCTAAGTCGCACTGCTCTTTTGTCATGAATACCAAGAGACACGCTTCTCTTGCTGTGACAGTTGCTGTATGTCGCCGCACCAAAAGTCCCTTCTCTGTGACCTTGTACACTTAAATCTGTGATTCCAGCGACAGGCTCTGTCCTACAACATCAACATGTAAGGCATTAAAATAACAGCTAGGACTCTGTGTACAGACTGATGAAGCTTTGAGAGAATTATCCGATGTGCTCATAGAGGGCTTTTTAAATGACAAATGAACAATACAGATGACTCATTTATAATTGGGGACTCAAGATTAGACAAAAATGCACTTAAATATAATTGCTCAGCTATATTCAAATGTGGTCATGGATGCAGCTGCAGCATCCTGTGTCCAACAGCTCAGACAAGATACGGAAGTGTGTACTCTAGGCGAGGTACCAAACAGCTACTGCAGCATCAGCATCACTTACTATGTTGCAGTTAGCTGGACCATTCGGAAGCTGGACATCATAAAGGCACGAAAGTATGTGTACACATTGCTTGCCCATAAACACACACACACACACACACACACACACACACACACACACACACACACAAATGACCAAACATGCTCACACCCATGCATTGAATTATACCGTTTGCTAATAGGTTGTAAAACTGTCCACATACTGTACTATTATCTAAATGTTTGTGAGGGAAAAATGATTTCGGAGTGTTTGATAGAGTTGCTTGTCAGAGAGAGAGAGAGAGAGAGATGGGCACTGTGTACTGAGTCTCAATGGCGTCATTAACCTATCATCACATAGCTCTGAGCAGGGAAAGCCCTGTCAGCTAGGTAATGGCACTGTGTGTGCGTCATTGATGTCCCCATGCATTTAGCTCTCTGCAGTGATGCACTGTTGCTGCAAGCCTGCTGTGGTAATGTAGAGTTATACACTTCAATCACCTGTGAATGGGTGTGGTGCTGTGCATCTTTTGGGGTCTGTGAGTGAATCTTCAATATAGTGAGGATTTACAGCAGCAGGCACAGTGTTGCTTGTGTCTCAGAATTGACAGTTCACTGAGATGTTAAGAGTCTACTATACAGTGTACTGTAGGAACCAATGCTTTCAATCCACTGTCAGAGACACAGATATGGTGAAGACTTCAGCCCTGCAGCCCTGTGTAAAAAAAAACAAACACTAGAACTGTGTCCTTATTCCATTATACATACAAATTCTCTACAATAGGTACAACAAGCCAATATATTTTTGCTGTCCTACATACTGTTGGTTAATTTCTTATTTACTTATATACCAAAAGGAAACGTGACGTCCTTTGGTGCACTTTGGAATGCTACCACCATTGAACTCCACAAGGAGAGAGAAAATAGTTAAAGCTGCTATACTATCACTATTTTTACATCAACAATGGATCACATGAGTTTGTGCATGTGTGAAAGGTGTTGCTTGTAGTAACAAACCCACAGAGAATATCACTCAAACTTGCAGTTCCCCTCAGCTCTACGAGCTTTTTAGCATCTTTCAGCTCATTGTTTTGGTTTTACAGCCCGCAACTTTGCTTTTTGGTTCACTTTCACTGCTCTCATCAACCTCGTTTTCAACCAGAGAAAAAGCTCTTAAAAACCCACTTTATGCAACCTGCCTTTTAGCAGCTAAAAAGCCAGATATTTCTATCAGGAGTTGGAGGAGACCAAAAACTGAGCTAAAACAAGAGTAAAAGAATATTGTACTTACATTCATGAGGTGGCCAGAAACGCAAAACCACATACTGTAAATGCTCCTGTCTGCACTCTCCGAAATCAAGTGAATTTACATGCTGACATGCATAGTCAAGCCCCCTCAGAAGTAGTACTGTATGTATTATGGGACATAGACTACAAGTCTCAAATACCACATTCATTGTAGCTATATGACGACACCACCTTGGCCTCTGTCTCTCTCCTTTTACCTCGTCAGCCTGTTATCTTTCACCAGAACCTTGCATTGCTGTATCTTCCACATATGTCTCCAAATCCCATCATCATCCTCCCCTGTAAGACCATTACTGCAGCTAAGTCGTTAAATATACCGATTTTTAAAACAAATTATTTTGTGTGTGTCCAATGGGAAATTTAGGAGAGCGCTGGCATTGTGCTAGGCGGTCCCCAGCACTCTTACATAATACTTCTTGTAATGCTGCAGGCACAGACTAACAGACCTGCACTTCTACCTCTGCATCTTCATGTCAGCCTACATGTCTGTCTCACTCTGTGTCTGTCAATCTGTGTGTCACTCTACCTCCTAGTCTGTGTTATGTGCCTAAATATCCATCAACGTATCTACACTAACTACTAACATTTTGGTCTGTCTCTCTTTGTGCCTTCTTAACTGACAGATTTGCTCCTGAGTCTCTGTTCGTCTGTTGCTAATTCTCTGTCTGTCCCATCGCTCTGTTTGTGGACCCAACTCAGTGCCAGTCTTCAATCTTTGCATTATTTTCTGTCTGTACAGCTTTTCTCTCTTATCTCTCACTTCTGATATAGCATGCATAACGGAGTTAATTCGGCTCGGTCGTGATATTCTTATGTAACTACCTAGTCTGAAAGACACACGCATGCATACACGAGATGTAGGATTCTGGATAAAAAGAGAATCACAGTGTTATCCACTTAGAATTAAGATTAGTTTCCTATCACAAACAAACGGGAAACCAGTTTTTAATAAACGTACTGCTTTTGTAATCTTTGTTTGTTTGAGCTTGTCGGATATTGTGATGCAATGTTTAAGGCTCCTATTTCTCTGATGTCAGATTTTCTGGCAATTATTTTGTGGCCTTCACAGCTCTTCATATTGTATTTTGTGGTGACTCTTCAGGTGGTTGTTTACTGAATAGCTGTGGTGTTGCTGTGCAGTGTAGCAACGACTTCTCACCATCAGTAGCAGGGCTTGCTTGATTGCGACTCATTTTCTTCCTCATTTTGTTGTTCCTCTGAGGCTTTATTTTACCGTGTTACTCTTCTCCTCCTCTCTAACACACGTTAGATTTGTTTTCATTTCTGCCTCGTCTGCCTGTGCACAGTCCATCACATAGTGTAATGCAGTTATGTCATTTGTTGATGGAACTCAGGGAAGTTAGATCACTTGGAACAGATCTCCCTGCTTATTCAGATACTGCAGGATGAGATTGCATTAAGGTAGGAATCAGAATTGCCATTTTGATATGCGTTATCTTGCAGCCCTAATATATAAACACAGTAGAAACTTGTTTGAGCATTCATCCTACCATCACCATAGTGATATGGAGAGTCGGAGAGAAATGTGAAACCTGCTGAATCAAACACATCCAATCCTGGACCAAGTTCTGCATGTATGTCTAGGCTATGTGCAAAGGTGTGAGTCTGCAAATGCCTATTAGGTACCGTAGTACGTCAATGCTTACACATGCCTGGCAGCATCTAAGGAGTCGACATAATCTAATGAATATTATCAATTTCACCATGAATTCTTGTCGGACACGACAAAGGTCAAACAGACATCATAGAGCAGACTTTTTAAAAGATGTTAGATATAAAAAAAATAGGAGGTAATTAGAAGTAGTGTTTAGTGTAAATGATTGAATTGTTTTTTAACCAATATAAATGAATTAACTTCCTTCAAAATTAATGAGTTAATAATTTTACATGAGTCATTATGTACTGATTGAGCTCTTATTATTGGCGACATAAAAGGCTCCATTCATGAACAAGTAGAAATGAAACTAATATAGATCCCTCTGATGCTTTTCTCTTGCGGACAATTTCTCTCAGCGCCTCTTCGCTGCATTGTCTGTATATATTACTGAGGGTATTGGTACTTGGATGAATTGACCAGAAAGCAAATGAGGACGTTCAGTGAGACAAGTTAAAGAGTACAGGGAGGGCAAAATTAAGTATGTGTGTGAGAGAGATTGAATTGATTAATGGTGGAAACCACTCAGTGTGGATTCGCTGAAAGTCACCTGTTCCCTCAGTCCCATCACTGCACATTACTGACTTCGACTGGCCTGAACGTCCTCTGCTCGCTTTGCTGCTGGGCTTGCAGTGTACCTTTTCTGTACCATACCATTATTATTTTTTTTTAAATCAGAAAACATACAATATCGTCTTTGGTATTCGTTTTATTTGTTCTCACGTCCATAATTCGATGTCGGAGAGAGACAGACACCACATAAACAATAGTTAGTAACTGGAGCTTGAAGTATTGACATTTACCTGTTTGAGTGGAACAAAATAATCAAAGGTGTCGAGGAATGATGCCCACAGGCTCCACTGCTTGTCATGATCAAATTGCATTCACCACAAATTGTGTGTTCCTCCTGCATTTCAGCTGTCTCACAGTAGCATTAACTGCGAATAGAAGCAAGAAGAAGAATTTCAGCGCATCATTTCTGCTTGACTGCTGTGCTCTCCACTGACGATCTATTATAGTCACATGGTTTTACTGTGGCTGAGTTTAAGCAGGATAGAGCTAAAGGATAGTTATGCAGTGGTGAGTGAAAAGGTTTTGAGGTGGAGTCTCACGTTTGGAAGGAGGATTATTTTGTCCAGTGGTGTTAGGATTAACTATTGCCATTAGACCATATCAAACAACTGTGTGCATGCATGGCCTTTATTAGCCTGTACAGGGAGTCGGAGAGCAGATGGTCTGCCATGGTTTGTAATGCTCTGTTCACTTAACCTGAGAACAGGGGCCTTGCATGCATATACACACACACACACACACACACACACACACGAAAGATAGGGAGAGGGTACGACAGTTTTAGTCAACTGAGACAGAGAGCAACAAGAGAGAGTTGAGCTGCAGATTTTCACAAATCCCACTGTTGGGAGTCTTTCCAGACCTCGTGTTCCCATGCAGATTAAATCCAACACACACACACTCACACACACGCTCACAGAGAATACACATATTTAAACTTTGTCACCTAAGTTACATTAAACCCAAACCGGTCTGACAGTGCTGTGTGTTACTACGCATGCTGTCACATTCGGTGGGCTACTTGTGTCCCAGCCGATCAGCCCAAGTTCCATTTGCCTGCTGTGCTGTGCATTATGCTTGAATGATAAACGCAGTTCCTGTCATAGTATGCTGCTTATGAAGCTGCGTGACAGCTGATGAGTGCTCGGTCCATGACTGTTTCATGATGAGAAAACCTGAGTCTCTGTGGTTTTTATATTGTACAGCTACATTTTAAAACATTAACACATCCACGTGGCTTGTTAAAAATGTTTTGTTTTCCTTTATTCTTTTTATTCCTTGCTCTCCTCCCATTTCTTCTCCCATCTAGATGTCTCTCTTCCTTTCTTCTCTAACGTATTAGTAAAATATCTGCTGTCTTCCAATTCCTGCTTACTCCCACTTATTTTCCTTAAACTGCTTTTTAACTCTTTCCTTCGACTCTGTCTCCTTCTCCTTTTCGCTCTCTGCCTCTGCCTCCTTTTTTTGTCTTTTAAGAGGCTCCTCACGACTCATGGCAACTGCTCTCATGCCTCACATCTGTCTCTTTCTTCCTCCTGTGCATTCTCCGTGTTCTGGTCTGTTTCTATGCCTGTCTACATGTATCTGTCTTTCTGTCTCTACCTTTGGCACAGTCTTTTTGCCTTTTATTTCTGGCCTCTCCTCTGGAGTCTGTAGCTCAGATTACATAATATACATTAGAGAGAGGTGGAGGGAAGAATGTGGAAGTAAGGAAGACGGGATGGAGGAGGAGAAGAAGATATCCTGCTGCTCTACTAAGAAGCCTGATGTTCTCATCTGTCTGAGCAATTGATGCTCAACATGACACAGACTGGGTCTTTATTTTTTGCTGATTTTTAAGCTAATCTGTTGTTTGTGTAGAAGTGCAGGTTTTGTGGGTATGTGCACTGCATTTATTTACTTTTGTTTCATTTTCTTACTCGGGTGTTCAAATTTCTCTGTCCCCCATCATAAGGCATGTTTTTGTAAGCATGTAGCCTTTGCAGCTGGTCTAGCTCATTTTCATCTTCAGGAGCTGACATCTGGTCTGCCCATCCTCTCCCTCCCTTTTTTTCCTCCTCCGTCTCTCATCCCCTCATCATCTCATCTCTGTCATGATTACACTTTGCCTCGCTGACCTGTGATGATGTAACTACTTTTTGGCAGCAGACTTCAACCCTTGCCAAGCATTATATTCTCCCATCTTTCTGAGAACTGCCCCCTCTCGGTCTCTGCCTCCCACTCTCCCCTTTCGTGCCATTTTTTATTTTTTTTAAAGGTCTTAATCCTAATGCATTTCCCAGCAATAGCTCAATGGGGGCGAGGGGTGGGGTGAATGAGATTGATGGGGAGAAAGAATTTGGGAATATTTCCAGATGATTTAGTGCTCCAGTTGTATGACTATAAGGAGTTAAAAAAGAGAGAGGAGAAGCTCTGTTGCTCCGGTTAAGTAAGTAAGCAGCCTCCAGCATCGTCCATTTTGGGTGTCAAACATTGTCTTTTCTCCATCATCTTCTAAATGATATATCCTAGCATTTTCAAGTCTGCTTGCTATATGTTCCTAGCCGGTACCAGACCTCTGAGTTGCGGCCAATATCTCAGATTTGTTCAGCATTTCAAATATATCTTATGTTCCCCCGGTAAGAGAAACAATTGACTATTCACAGTTTAGGCGGGATTAACAATGGGGACATCTTTATGCTACATGGCTAGCTAGTTACCTTACTACATTCATGACAATAGTGATGGAAAAATGGTGACAAGCGTGGATGAGATCAACACAGCTGTTCAGTTTGTTGTGAGCTGACTTACAGAAATAACAGCTCTTAAATCGACAATTCTGTCATCAATGTTAAAAATGTTAACTGCTCCTGGCAACTGCTACCACAACTTCTGTTGCTAACAGAGCATCACTTCACATTGTCAACTCATTCCTGCTTACTCGGTTTGTAGTGTCTAATTACTATGATAATATTGTGATATAGCTGAAATTAGTTTAGCCCAAAAGGGAACAAAGGTGTACATACTGTACTCTGGAAAACTGTACTGGTTCAGTTGAATGTTAACCTTTCATTTTGAGTTAATTATTTTCTCAGCTTTTCATTGACTTCACATTGACACATTCCTTTGAGGACACACTCCCTGTTGTCATTGTAATTCTACCACCCCAGCAGTCTAAACCTAAACCTGAGACCATCCCTGGAGTGGTGTGAGCTTTGTGTGAGCCTCCTGGGCCAGGAAATGAGGTCCCATGTCATCAGAGGACTCTCTGCGTGTTAACCTCCTCATGGTGACACATCGGCATGACATCATCGTCTGATCACACATGCTGGCTCAGTTTACTATTTAGCTTTGAATCTGATTGGCATTGACTGCTAGACACCCCTTGGCCACGGCAACTCATAGTCTTTGTGCACATATTCATGAATGACTGTCTGACTGCAGAGAGAAAAATTTCATATCAAGGCTGTTCAGCTGTTCATCCACGAACACTGATTTTAATCTGCGTCCAGTATTATTGTTTTTGTGTGTGTGTTTGCTCTTGCATATGGTGTGTGTGTGTGTGTGTGTGTGTGTGTGTGTGTGTATTACCTTTCGTTGAGGACAGGGTGGGACAGGAGGGGAGGGGCTGCTGCTCTGCTCTGTTTCGAAGAGGACTGTTTATTATAAAGTAAAGCTGTTTAATCTACAGACTCACTCTCCTCGCTGTGTGTAATAATATCAGAAATCCTGCTGGAATTTTTGGTGTACTTCTTAGGGCCAGTACTACTGACTTAAATATACTAATGTGCAAAACGTTCAACAATGACAGACAAATGAACTATTATTATACTCTTTTTTTGTTTTGTTTTGTTTTTAGCCACACTGGCGCTGTGGCTCTAGGGATGACAATGTCAGTCAGTCGGTCAGTCCACCACTTTAGTCCAGACTGAAATATCTCAACTATTTGATCAGTTACCATGACCTTTTGTACAGAGATTCATGGTCCCAGGAGGATGAAGCCTACTGACTTTGGTGATCCCTTGACTTTTCATCTAGAACCACAAGCAGGTTGGCATTTGAAAGGTTGACATAAAACCAAAACTTTGGTTTATGAACAAATACCTGCAAAACTAATTGCTTTTGTCAGTCTCAGCTATACTTTGTGTTGAGTACAAATAAGCAAATGTTAGTATGCCAACAAGCTAAATTTAGATGGCGAACATGGTAAAAGGACAGTGTGCTGGAGTTCTCTCTTCTCTTGCTCCAGCATATGGACATTTCCCCCTACGCACTGTCTACAAGAAACTGAAGGTGTGCAGGAGCCTTTACAGTCAAGATGTAATATTTTAGTAAAATAAAAAATAATTATTTTCCTTTGGGTGGCTAATTAGCTAGTATCTTAGCTACTTCATTTGGCTACCAATCACTCCGTGCCAAAGTACCAGTTAAAGGTAGCTAGCAAACAGTAATGACACATAAGCTAGAAATGTGTATTTGTTTAAGGTCAAACTTGAGTATTTTATTCATGCAGATGTGCCAACAGTGGAAAATGTTAGAATACAGTAGCAGAAATATTCTGCTGCTGTTACCTTCCCTGCAGGTCTGAAACTGCAGGCGCTGTGGCTCTGCAACTGAATGATAGTGTCTACATCAGGCCAACTACATACTATATACTGTAGATTTGTGTGCTTTAATATATGTATGTGTGTGTTTATATGTCTTTTGTTGTATCACTTCTGCTTAGTTGGCTGTATTTCTTGTACTTGTGTGCTCATACATGCGCATATAGAAGACTGATTATTTTTTTGGTGTTTAAGTGGGTATGGTGTGTTTCTTTTCTTCAATACATATTATATTCATATTTATTATATATCAGTTCTGAAAACAGTGGAACCCCTCTTGTAACCTGCTGTCTCTGTTTTCTGTGTGTGTGTGTGTGTGTGTGTGTGTGTGTGTGTGTTTGAGAGAGAGAGTGAGAGGCAGGCAGTGGTAGCACTGGGTTCAGGATTGGTGCCAGACTCCCCGCTTAGCCTGGCACTGCCTTATCAAACTGTGTGTGTGTGTGTGTCTGTGTGTGTGTGTGTGTCTGTGTGTGTGTTGAGACTTGGGACCTGTGCTGGCTCTCTCATCAAGTATGCAGTTTGAGTCAACGCTGCAGCAGAGATGCCTAATAGAGAAAGCAGAAGAGAGAGTTGGAGAAAGACTCGTCATACGTCATACCACCCGCTCACTTCCAGCTTCCACTTCTCCCCTCTTTATCGTCGCACTTGCCAATTACTGCTTTTCACACTCGTCTATCTCAGCCTGCTCTTCTTCCGCATCTCTTCCCTTTCACTCTCTGCCCCACCCACTAAATTCCTCCACTTGTATCCCCAATTCACAGCCCCAGCCATTCACGTCCCTCGCTCTCCCGTTTCCACCAAATTGAATGTCATTCATACCTCTCTCTTGATCCCATGCAGCCTGCAAAGAAGAGCTCTTGAGAGTCTCAGCAGCCCTCCTCACACTGCAGGTAGCCTCGGAGCAACACAGATATCACTACAGTGACATTCACAGCTCCTCTTGCCAGTTCCTGTTCCCATGACCATATAAGTACTTCCTCTTGGCTGAGTGAGTGACATCACAGTGTTGATCTGATTTGAGCAGTTGCAGGAAACACCAGTGAAAGGTCAGGTTATTTATTTATTTATTTTTTATTTTTTTTCTCAAAAGGTGGAGATTGGATGGTGTTTAAAGGGAGCCTGTTGGGAGATACTGACCACACAACTTCTGTGTCTCACACACACACACACACACACACACACAGTCTGGCTTCTCCTCAAGTCCTCCTTCTCACCTCCTCCACTTTTTCTTTCAAGCTTTTCTTATGGACAAAGAACACCCAGTTCCTGCTAAACAGGAAGTGGTCATGATTCAGTGAGAACAGACTATCGTGTGTGTTTTGGTGTGTGTATCCCATGTTGCACAGTCCAGTCCGGTTACTAGGGCAGCAGTGGCAATGGCTTATGCAGATGACTGAAAGACAGAACTAAAATAAGGATAAATAACAGTTTCCTTACGACATATTAGACAAGCAGCTGGAAGACTGGATATATCAAAGTGTGTGTGTGTGTGTGTGTGTGTGTCTGTCAGAGAGTGATGGAGAGTAGCGATGAGGCACCGACATATTTCATGTAGCAGCAGACCAGAGGAGGGGATGAAGCATACAGCATTAATCACCATCTTCATCCACCAGCCGGTCTCCGAGGCTGACTCACTCTTCATTAGCAACTTCACTGCTGTCAGCTGCTCACTGGTGGCCAGAAAGCAGACTACAAACCACACTATCATGTCAGTACAAACTACAGTAACTATTTTGAAGCACGGCCAGAAAGTCTATAATTTTGAAAGGACTCCTTTTTTTTAGATTAAATGTAGGGCAATGTGGAATCTGCACAAGGCTGCCATTGTGAAGTGCTAGTTCCACCTGGTGTATTTAGACAGTCATTATGATAAAGATTAGTGTTTTTATCATAAATTGTCAACACCTGCACCATTTTAATACAGAAACAGACAGCAGGTTTAGCTGTTTATGTAGTTGGAACAGATGTTAATAGTCTATCAATAAAAGGTAATTTAACAACGTAGTTTATGTGCTGCCACTCTATATAAATGTGAAAGGTGGTGTTTAATAGAGTTGGCAGTTTAAATTTTCACATAAAATGTTTTCCACTGCTAAATGTGCTCATTGAAGGAAACTGACTGACCTCCCTATTAAAGTTCGGTACTCACCTGTAGATCGACCAAGAGCCCAGCACCTTCATACCTGCAGACTGTGGGAATGCATGGATGCACATTTTGAAGTTTGGATTTGGGTTAATGGCTCGCCTCCTTTTTGGCACTTATTTGGACCTTCCTTTTCCTTGCTACAATCTTGACTCCCCGTCACAAAGTGTCGTTAACATTACTTTGGCCATGCTATAACTACATAACGATATTGCTGAACAATCAATCGTTTTAGACCAAAATGATGATTTCAAAGAGTGAAATTTTCAAATCTCAAGAGTTGTGATTTTTGATTAGGCTTTTAATTAGTGTTATTTATTTCGTTAATTTTTATTCAACCCCTATCATTTACAATGTGTTAGCAATCTTAAAAAGGTAAAGGAATTATTCGACGACCATCAATTTTGGCAGCTTTGATGACAACTGTGACCTGGCGAATTCTTTCCGCTGTTGCTCCTTTAAAGGCAATTTTGCATGACCGTGTCTACAATTTTTACACTACACCAGGGATGTCAAACTTACGGCCTGCAACCCAGAACCGGCCCGCCAAAGGGTCCAATCCGGCCGATTGGATGACTTTGAAAGAGTGAAAATAGTAGAGAAGTCATTAATTCCAATATTTCAATAAAATGCTCTGCTATTCCTACTGCGCTGTCCTAATAAGAGCAGCAGGCACCAAGCCTTTCTGGCAGAAAGCCCTGAAGGTTACCTTATCCCGCGTGCGAGTAGCAGGCCCTACGCTCAATATGCTATTATGGATTCCTTGTGCTTATATACACTCTACGTGGCACAACACTGTCAAGCAAAAGCTACTGTTCATGCAGGAGCTTCCGGTGGAAAATGTCTTTGTCAAAGAGGAGAAAAGTAGACACAGTGTGTAAATTGTAATGACAGTAGACTTACTTAATGTGGAAAAACTGAGACACATTGTTGAAATTGCACTTATTTTTCTTAAGAAACCTCATGCTGTTCATCTGTTTTGTACATGGATGGTTAATTAATTGTGAACCTTTTCAGAATGTACTTGTTCACATAAAAAGGGCACATTTTGGAGGTGTTTATTATTTATAGGTTATTATGCAATGGTTTTACTGGTCCGGCACTTGAGATGAAATTGGGCTGTATGTGGCCCATAAACTTAAGGTGTTTGACACCCCTGCACTAGACCAAAGATTGGTCGAGAAAGAAGCACTACTCTGTATATTATTTTGACGTTTAAATCGATTGGAGGGTTTACTGTGTTTTAGCTGAGCAACAGAGAGATGAGGCTTCCTCTTGATATGAAGAGAAGTGTGTGATTATGCTTGGTACGAATGTCTGGAGTATAAGTGATAAAAAATATTTGCATCATTATGAAATTATGAATAATAAAAATAAAACAATAATAACTGCAATAGTGGTCAGAAAAATCACAATTAGATATTTACCTGAAATCGTTCTGCCCTATAATCAAACTGCAGTCATCTCCAGTGGTGCTAGAACGAGTTAAAGCCTATCCAAACTATAAATGCTACTGAATCATTTAGGTGGCTCACAGTGAGCTGTTGTCATGGTGCCTCGAACTTCAAGCAGCACGCTTGATTCAGACCTCTGATTCAAATTAGACTATGATACTGCAGAGAGACATGCCATTTCCCCCTGCAGGGATCAATATGCTTGGTCAGCCATAAAGCTCCCACACTGGGCCAGCCCTTGTCTGTAAAACCTGATCCATACTGCATAATCACACCAAGGTCAGGCAATAGAGCCATTTACATATAGACGCAGGCACCTTGAACTGACAAACTCTTCTGCCACCCAGGCAGAAAATTAACCAGTCAAGTTTGAGCCTCTGTGTGCGTGTGTGTGTGTGTGTGTGTGTGTGTGTGTGTGTGTGTGTGTGTGTGTTTAAAACTCGAGAATACCTGTGCTGTTTCGGCCGTTTCATTTTGTCACAGACGTGGTCCTGGTAGGTGGCTAATTGAAAATGCCTTTACTGCTGTTACCTTCTCTTCCCCTCTACACAATAATGCATGTGTGCGTGTCTATGCATGTGTGTTTATATGTGTATTTGTGTTCTTGTTCACAGCATGTGTCAGACTATCCACCAACATTACGCTCACTGGGACACTGAGATTTTTCTGAGTTTTGGCCTCATTTAAATCTTACCTCACGCACAAATTTTAGAAGAAACAGTAAAAGCAGTTTGTCAGGCAGTAAACTCTATCTTGTGTTAATTGTCATGATGAAATCTCTGAATAATCTTTTGCCAGCTTGTCTCTGCATGACTTTGCCTAATCTGTACTGTTGTATTGTGCTGTGTTTTCCTGCTGAGGTAGTCTGCACTGAACCCTGATTGTTGCATGCAGTTACAAGGAAGAACCTGAAAGTAACAGTGATGTCTCTGTGCATCTTCTGTCTTATAGCTTCATACATTATGTTAGTGAGGGAGTGGATCAAACTAGAGCTGCTTTTTTCTAACTTTATCTACACAGAGTAGATAGCAGAGAAATGATTCCTGTGAACTTAATTGCGTGTGCACACACACACACACACACACACACACACACACACACACACACACACACACACACATTTACACGCTCACAGTTTCTTGCTGAATCATGACCTTCCTCTCTGCTGCTGACTGACTGATAGATTAAAACACTGCCAGTCAAAGAGAACAAACGGTACACTTTGTGGTTACAAAAAGACACACACACACAACCCTGTACTTCTATACTTGTGAGGACCTTGATTGACATAATGCATTACCTACCCCCAGCCCCAACCCGAACCTTAAAAAAATTGTCTGAACTCTCAAACTGCCCTTTGAAGGTCTGTCCAAAAGTGAGGACCTGCCTAAATGTCCTAACTTGACAAAAATGTCCTCACTCCCAAGGTCTAAAACTCAAATTAGTTCTCACAAAGATAGCTGTAAGTACACACACATTTTCTTTCTAGAATAGCCTGATGGAAAAATAAATATTGGTACCTCTGCAACTGACTCAGCGTGGCTATAATGAATGTCAAGGGGAGTGAGTGTGGGGGGGGGGTTGATAGACGCAGATGTTAACACAACTGTGCAAGCAAACAGCTGTGGACAAGCTTCCCCAATTCACTGTAAGTCATGTTGGTAGTATGACCTGACAAAGGCGGTGATGATATGGATATTTCCACTGCAATGACACTCGTTATTGATGTATTGGATGTTTGGTGTTCAGCCAATGAGACTGTAATTAAGCTGCAGACATAGATACGGGAGACAAATTAAAGGGAAAACGTGAAAATAGATGGAGAAGGATATTGGATGCAGATGCTTCCATACAGAACATAGTCACAAAGTGGCCCATTCATTTTCCGAATAGACCATGTCAAGTGACTGGTAGCTGCAGTACTTTCAAGGCTTGGAGAGGCATGAGACTCTACTGGTTGAATCATTAGTACAAACGATGACCAACTGTGTTAGAAAATATCTGGTTCTTTAATTAAAAAGTAAAAGTTACAAGCTGTTGTACTTAAAAACCTAAGTAGAGAACTTAACTACAACTCCCAAGGTGTGTTTTGGTGAGAAACATCCAATCAACTAGCTTCAAATTCTGTTACGTCTGCCGCTAAAGCAAGCGGAAACTAAAGATTACACTTTTTAGAAAACTGATGGTATAATCTGCAGCTTCAATGAATTCACTTTCAGATTCTGGGACCATTTTGGATGAATCTATTATTTTGTTCCCAGCTGCAACGATAAAGCATTTTGAATTCACTACATCTGGGTGCCATTTTCCATCTTCCATGCTTCCAACAGTTTAGCATGTTAAAATTTGCTAATTAGCTCTAAATGCAAAGTCCAGCTGAGGCTGTGATGGTTGTTAGATATTTCAATCTGTACTGACCAACTGACATGGCAATTTTACAGTAGGCAAAAATATTTCCAGAACTGGCGTCTCCTTCCACTTCCCAACTGAGGGAATGAGGGATAGCTGAAATGTTTGAGTTTGAAAATGATGTGAATTATACAGTGCATCCGGAAAGTATTCACAGCGCTTCACGTTTT